>VMKM01000249.1:0-305000 GCA_008360985.2 Macquaria ambigua | reverse complement strand
TGCATTGCTGCACATGTTTTACCTTTTAACCACATATACACATGTATGTGTTGCAGTCATTGACGGTGCCGCACTGAGAATAGACGACCGACTGCGAGTGGCAAAAGAGAGGCGAGAGGAGGCAGATAGACAACAGGGTAAGAGGACGATCCCAGTTTCTGTGTGTAATTATTTTAGCTCTAACCTCCTTAACTATATGTGAAATTTACCCTGGTAAATGCATAGAGATAACACAATATATGTTTCTTGTTAAAACAGAAAATCATTACATTTTAGTACCAAGAATTTTTTCATTAGCAATAATTCCGCTAAAGTAATTGGTCATAAATATGGTGAATAACAACCTAGGCCTTATATAGATATTTTGAAAAGTCCTTGATGTTCTTTATAGGCTCTTAATAAAGGGATTATTACTTGAAGGCTGTTCACAAGCATAAGAAGACAACATACTAATAATAATTGACTTTTTTTCCCTGCACTCACTCACTGTCCATGCACGCACATACTGTATGTGCGTTCAGCTTTGCGAGAGTCTCAGATCATGGAGCGGGAGCGCAAGGCCAAGCTGCAAGTGGAGCGTCAGGTGGAGGAGCGTCAGAAAAAGGTTGAGGAACAGCGAAGAAAGGAGGAGCAGAAACGATTGGCCGTGGAGGAGAAGAGGAAGCAGAAACAAGAAGAGGAAAAGGTAGATGTCGCCATGGGTGGAGTCTTGAGAGCTTGCTTGTTGTTGCTCAGTTGATTTGACTCTTGTGTCTAAAATAATTCAATTTATATAGAAGGGTTTGGGTTAGATGTATAGACATCTATTAAAAAGAGAAGGGGGGGGGTTAAGGACAGTGTTGTGACGGAGTGGAGATAACAGCACAGTTATCCGAACATTTTAGTGCAGTTATGACAGTTATATCGTCAGGTCTTGTCCTCTCTGCTTTTGGTTTAGGGACGATTTTTGCTTGGCTGAAAATGATTTGCATCTTTCTCTTCCTGTGCCCCTGTTATGCTGCAGGAGCACTATGAGGCAGTGATGCGGCGGACATTGGAGCGTAGTCATCGAGTGGAGCAGAGGCAGAAAAGATGGTCATGGGGAGGACTGTCCACAGACTCAGATGGACGAACAGGTAGAGGCCCTTTCTTCACCTTAAAAGTTCACCCTTTCCTTTCTAGTTTTCTGTTAAATTTGAACTTCATTATCCACTTGCCATGGTGCATTAAAGAGCCAGTTAGGATACACCAAAATCTCACAATGTGATCATGTTTCCCGACGGTTGTTTTTTTTTTTTTGCCAGCAACTGATGATAATGCCAGATGAGATGGTCTGTGAGTTGGCCAAATTACAACACTCTTAGCTGTTGCCTGGTAAAAGCAATCAAGAGGCTCCCTTTTCAGACTGTGAAAGTGGAGAGCTTTCAACAATCTAATTTAGTTAAAGCTGAAAGTATAATCAGATATTGCTAACAGTCATGTTATTATTGGCTGCCAGCAATTCTGCAAGCCCAGTTTTGTCATGCAGACAAGCAAACTCATAAAATCCAATTTAATTACTGAGATCTGAAGAATTATATGTAAATGACAGTCGTAACTGTAGTCTGTCATGCTCACACTATTTCACAACACTACATGCATGTGATATCACTTGACTCCTCTACACAATCACTCCCACTGTTTGACACTCGGACAATAAACCAAACATTTGTAACTTTGAAATATATGGATCATTTAATTTACAACATTGTCGGGGTACCAACTGATGACTCTGTGTCAATTTGGTGCCAGAATTGTAAGTACTTAGGCAAGTGTATTACATGCTTTAGACGCTGGGTGTCGAGCAAAGGCTGATGGCTACCAGCCAGGGTTTCACCTCCTCTTTCTTTCCTTGTATGAAGGATGTGCCTCAGCATCTTGTATTTTATCGCTCCTCTCTGAGAGCTGTCTTTTCCCACAGGAGACTCTGATGCCAGCACCTCATCTCCAGTAACTATAGTTATTTCCCCTGCCTCGCCAGAAAAGCCACCAAGGAGTCGACAAGGTTTTGTTTGTTGATAATTTGCTCACCGGTGTAGCAACACAGCATGGACTGGCACTCCAGATAGCTTGGTTACCTACTATCCCTTCACCAACTCCCCCACCTCACCCCACCCCACCCAACCAACCCCCACCTGCAGTCTAACTGGCAGTTTTTCACTAACACTTTGTTGTATGCGGTCTGTGTTCTGAATGTGCCTTGTGCTGGGTGAATAGCTGGAAGTGTAGCTTTAGGTTTTCCACTCACTCACACTGTCGAGCACTTCCAGGTCACACGGGCGACTTCGCATGGAAGCTCTGTCGAATGACACAAAAAAACAGGACTAATATCACTTCTGGATTCTCTGGCACAGATCATGTAATGTTGTTGATGCTCTCCTCTTTGGAGTGGTCAAACATAAGCATCTGTTGTTTACTAACCACCATGCCTGGCTCTAAAACCACAACAACTTTGATAAGGTGTGTTAAAAATGTACATTGTCATGTTAAACATGGTATTTACCAGCAAATTCATACTGTATATCATGTGTTTTGCTAAATGTGCACTGCATTAGATCAATGTGTTAATGGGGATAATATATCAGTTTTTATGTATTTTTATTTTAGGTATATTAATGAAGCAATATATCACCCAGTGCATATTAGGGTTATTAGGATTTTGCAGAGCCTTGTAATCCCTTGTGTGCACCCAAATGCCCTTTCCCATCGGCCAACCTCCAGTGTAAACCCCGCCTCCCTTGTCTGTCTTTCCTCCTCCCTCTTAGTGGACAAGCGCTCCACATCCACCATGAACCTGAAACAGCCGCCCGAGGCTGGCATCAGCAAACGCCTATCCTCTTCCTCTGCCACCCTCATCAAATCTCCTGACAAAAGTAAGTCTCCTCTCCTGCCCCTCCTCATTTGCTTCCTCCTCCCCTCCCTCTCTCCCACCCTTCTTCCCACCCTCCCTGCATTCCTGTGCTGTGTCATCGTAAAATGTTCCAGACAGTCTATTATCAGCAAGGTAAAATGTTTTTCAGTGATGATTAATGTACTGAGATCTACCAGGTGACGAACTGTAGATTATCTGGAACAAACCCATTTTCTCTTCCAACTCTTAAGCCTAGAGTGAACTCTGACCCCTGTGCTCTCCTTATTCAGGGTTTTATACTCGGGCTCAGTGGAGCACAGACATACTGGTAAAAACTGCTTTAGCTCTCTGTCTCTGATTCCAGCTAATGATAAATTAGCATGGCCTCCCGATTCTGCTGCATCCATTGACTATGCACCTCCATGAAGTACTGAATCAAATTGTCAGAATCAGAAGGGGTCCCAAGCACCAGATTTTGTTAATAAATGTACCCATAGTGGTATAGAAGCCTGTCACAATATTCCTAAGCATATTTTGATTCACAAGAAGTGGATTTGATTTCTGCAGAAAAAATAATCATCACAATCAGTTGATTCTCTCGTATCTCTCCACAGCTTCTATGGGTTGCCAGTGCCATTTCTTCTTTTTGATATTGCTGATTTCTCTATACCTCTCAACTTGTTTAATATTTATACTTTTATTTTCCCAGGCCTATGAATATATTCTAAAAAGTCTGAGAGACTTTGTACCATTCACAAGAGAGTGCCGTGTAAATTCACCACTGGGTGTTTCGTCATTGTCTCTCAGGTGTTAGGCCGAGGAGTTCGTCTTGTAACCGGTTGCCTAGCAATGGCAATGCTGCTCAGGCCAGTAAGGAAGACGGCAAAAAGCTTCAGGTGGAACAGACAGGTGCAAAAGATCCCCTCTCCACCCTACCCCACACTGTGCTTTCATAACAAAGATGGTGTACAATACACAGTTTGCCAAACCACCGCAGGCTATAGAGATACTATTCCATAAATTAAGCTCCGTCACAGCTATGAAAACTACATAGCAAACTGACTTTGTACATGCTAATGGTTTAAATTATTAATGTTGAAGTAGTTTGAATTAGGGGGCATCAGGTAGTATGATCAGATGGGGCAGGTATAACTCCCCTCTGTGTATGTAAGCTTTATCTATTAACGTTGGACATCAGCTGCTGTCTGCCGTAGCCTGGTGACTCACATAAGACCAAATGAAGTACACATGACTTGTAAAACTGTCTTTGGGGATTCCTTGTTCACTGCTTCCCAGTGCCCGCTCGGCTATAACTCCACTTTCATGTCCGTAGGCCGTTCCGTGAAGAAGAGAAGTTCCTCCCTCACACGAGTAAGTGTGGGCAGAACACAGACCCCTGCCAAGCCTGATAAGGGGACAACGGATGATCAAGGTGGCTAGCATGAACAATCAGCAATAATTTTTTTCATGCCACTATCTGCATCGCTCAGGCCTCCCTTTTTGAATAACAAGCATGTTTCTACGATGTATATGGCTTTCTCATTCTGAATTTGCTCGGTTTTTAAAGTCATATCAACACTGTCGGCTACTAAGAGGTTTTGGGCATAACATTCTCATTTGGCTCAATTCAGTGTCGTCAGCTATATGAGTCTTTAAACTGGCCAACTCTTCTTTATATGTATTCCTTCTTTCTGTCCATGTTCTCTTTCAATTAAGTGTTGCTCACTGACTGCTGAATTACCCCAAGGCAGCTGCTAAGCTTCTCTACACTGTTTGTTTGTGATTAACTGGTAACACTGAGCCCTTAACCTTTCTTCTGTCTTAACCTACCAGATCCTGTACTGTGCCATGTTTCTCACTGACAGCTGAGCTTGTTTTAATCTTTTTTGTTGTTTTCTTTGTCAACCCGGGAATGGTTTTGCTGTGTGCCGTGTCTGCACTAACACACTGTATTGTTTTGTTGTCACAAAGTGTTGATTGTTTTCTTCCTCCCAGATGACGTCATAGCTGGATTTAAGTCGCTGGGCTCGTGCTTCAGTGTGGTGTGTGTCAGTGCCATCCCACCATAGCACCCCCAGAGCACAGAAATGACCACAGCGACTCAAGCTGTGCATTGCCATTAACCACCAGTGCTTTTGTTTGTCCTATAGCCATGTCATTCTCTTCGTGCAGATGATGAGTTGTAAAAATGTTCCTGTTATGTATATATGTTTGTTCTGCAATAATACAACACAGCTACCATCATTCATACTGACTTAGTACTTCTCATCTGCAAAAAGAACATTTTCTTTAAATTATTTAACCCCAAAGCTCCCACACACCATCCTTTTTATAACTATAACCTCATCTCAGACCAATAACCCAGATTCTTAATACCTGCGTACTGAGCAGCAGGCCGTGCTGCCATGCTCCAGGGGCTAGTACTCAATAGCTAACAAAAACAAGTCTGTCTGTAACAGATGTCTTCTCAGTAAGGGGCTCCGAAGGGAAGTGTGACTCTCTTTTCTCACTCTTCGTTAGAAGAGCTAGCATTTAAGGACATGTGGCAAAATCAACCCGTCAACACTTTTAACTCTTCTTCTGGTATAATTTCTACTTTGTGGCTTAGGTAGCAACAACGGCCTGAAAGGGGAATTGTTAATTCTTCCATTTCATGGGAGCAGGAGCTCTTTTTTTCTGCTGTGGAATCAAGGTCCACCATAGTGCTTTCATAATATGCTGGCTTGTTCAATGCTGACCGTTGTAGTCAATCTCCTTATTTTAATCAAATTTGGCACCTTCTTTGTCTTAGCCATAGAAAAGTTTGCACAGCAGAAGCTAAAGAACTCTTGCCTGGTCACAGATACTTGCCCTATCACTTTTAGTCTGGTTTCTTTCACTTCTCATCTTCCTACCCAATAGTATTCCTCTGCTGTCTTTGAAGTTCACTAATGGTTTGTTTTTTCCCATCAGCACACCTCCCTGTGCCTCAAGGAACCATTGATTTGACCTCTTTGTCTACTTTGATTACTGTTTTAACTGATCTTCAGTTACCAGACAATCATCCTTTGGTCTGTCTCAGCACTCTTCCATGGCATCCTTTTCTTCCTGTCTTTTACTGACTATCCTCATTTTATTGAATGTCACTGAAAGTTAACAGGATAAAGACAGTTGATAAGGAGCCCATGTAAGATTATTGGGACTTAACCTTTGGTTGTTTACGTTGATTCTCTTCTGTTGGTTAAATCACATGGTGACCTTTCTAAACTGAATTGACCCCCCTTCTTTGTTTTACCTTCATCCCCAATTCTCATCCACTCTTTCCTTCTTGGCCTTTTTGTTCTCCTCTGTTTTTCGGGTGATTTTTCGGCCGTGTAGCTCGCAGGCCACCGGCCAGCACTGTGGACGGAGGGGTCCTTAGTCGCCTGCTCACCCCCACCCAGGCCTCACTAGCTAGGAGCAAGAGCGCCGCCGCCCTGTCAGCTGAAGGAACAGATGCTCCAGGTAACCTCCGCTTGGGAGACCCTGACAGAGAGGACGGAGGGTTAGACACAGACCCTGGTCCTCCCTGCTTACCCTCATTTTATCAGTAGGAAGTCAGCCCAGTCACTCCCAGTATCACTTCACTAGATCTGAACTCAACCCAGTGCCCTGCTGCAGACCCCCATGCTTTTGGGACAATCCTTTCAAAGGGAATGGTGGCCTCCTGGTGGTGGTGGAATTACAGAAGTCTCTGCACAGCTCCCTGTGTTTAAAAGCCACTATTGTAACGATCAGCTGTTGTTTATGTTTTGTATGTACAGTAGTTATTTGCAGCAAAGTACACTCATGTGAGAGAGCATAGTTAGTCTGTAAATATTGACACACACACACACACACACGGGTCCAGCTCACATGCACTCTCAGATTGGCTGTTGTGTGCTGAGCTGAGCTGAGCAGGGCTGACATGGCTGGGAGCATTTCTCTGCATCTGAGGAGACTGAGAGTCCATGCTGGGAGATTTGCTCTAAGCTGCTTACCTGTTGGTTCTTGTTACGTCAGAATCAGACTGTTGTGCTATTGCATGTGTTCTGGTAGTGTGACCACGAGTGTTGGGGACTCCAATACACGATGCTGAAATAGTCATTACTGGCATTTCCATAGAATATATGGGCTTGAAGTCACCGTGTGTCACAATTCAGTACGTCCCCATTCTGGCACTGGATTTTGGGCTGACATTTTGTAGTAATATGTACTCTGAAGCCATCTACTGTAGTTGGGGTTTTATGTCTCACTGGATGACTTGCACGCCTTACATTTTAAGTGAACTGTTTCTTTGGGTCTTATGCTACAATGGGAGTGATCTACAGTTCATAAGGCAGCTTTTGAGAATATACATAGTCCTAGACTCAGGATAGACAGCCCATAATGAATCTCCACACATGCTGATGAATACTGCATTTTTCTTGTTGACTTCTTTTTTTTTAAAAAGATAGAAAGAACCATACTGTAAAGCACTACCTCACTTCAAAGCTGCAACTGTATTCCCCGTGTTGGTTTTAGGTTGTGGTGTTTATTGACCGGCCATTACAAAGCCTTTAGCGGCTATAGATCTTCTGCTAAGTATAGCCCCAGTAGAAACATGACACATCTGCATTAGCAGCAGCAGTGCTAGCTCATTGCAGGGTAAATTTTCCTAGTCACCATAGCTACTCAGTATATAGTCAGAATGAACTATAAAACACATTTGTGACCAGGCAGTGGCAGGGAGAGTTCTCCAGGTCTCAGGATTATCATGGCTAATCCCTCAATCTGACACAGCAAGCCCATAGCCAGTGGACAACATTATTTGCTCTCCTTATAACTACAGGCTACACTTTAACTCAGTGCTAAGGACATTGCTCTTCACCCATTACCATTCCAGGTTTGTAGTAGCAGCTCAGCATCAACATTTTAGATCAGTTGGTCCTGTTAAAGACAATTGAGATTTGTTTGCATGTTGAATACTTTGGCACTAGCATTGCCTTACAATTTCTAGAGAAGGCTTTTTCCTGAAGCCACGGCATATGCTGCATTTAATGTCTAATCTGGAGTCTGGAGAGTTACAGTATGATGGCAGGAAGGACTCAAAGACTGCAAGTTACCCACACTTTTTAGTTACTGTAAGTGAACACAACAGACGACACTATCAAGATTCATTGTGCGTTTAGTGCACTAATAAATCTGTGTGATATGTGCGTGCAGTGTCAGTGTTTGTTGTTCTGTGTTGTAGTGTGTGCTGTGCTGTGGTGTTTGGTGTTCAGGTTTGTTCATGTTGCGTCCAGAGGCTTTGCCACCTGTGGAGTGTCTGGGGTTTTTTGTGAGATTGTTCCTCTCTGCTCGTCATGTCTCCAGTCATTTCCAGTCCCATCAAAGCTTCAGAAATCAAGCTGTTGCCTGCCTAAAGTGCTATATCTAACAAATCGCTTTTTTTTTTTTTGTGCTCTTGTCCCCTTACAAAAACACTCTCCTGCATTTCTTTCAACCATCATCTGCCCTGCCTTCCTCTCTCTCTTTCTCTACCACTGTCCCTCTCTCTTTCCCTCCACTCTCTTTTCTCTTCTTTTTTTTGCTATTTGCTGCTTTGCTGCCCAACTCGGCCGCTTATCACGCCTCCCATTGGTTGTGCTGCCCTGGCCCTGCGATGACTGTGTCCTTTACCAGAGTGTCACCTGTGTCCTCGCTCAGTCTCCGCCAGTCCCCTGCACCCACCGCGTGGACCCGTGCGCAGCCGCAGCATTGACCGACAGAAAAGCGGCATGACCACCTCTGTGTCGGCCGACGGAGCCCTCGACCCCTCAATGGTGAGAATGCCTTGTGACGTCCATGTTACTAAAACCACTGGCCTACAAAGAAAACATTTACAAAAAAAAATGTATAATGATCAACCGAAATGAAAGCTTTCACTGCAGGTAGTTGTGATTTCTTGATTGTCCTTCCTGTTCCTTTCTCCTTAAGCTGCGTTTTTGCATCCTCAGTGAATAAGTATATCTTATATGGCTGTTCGAATATAGATACTTAGCATACATATGTGTAAAATGGCAATGCATAAGGCAGCTGACAGACTGATATTGTTTTCCAACAGAGGTCTGTTTGCTTGTACAGTATTGGAAGGGAAAGTTGCTGACAACGATTTGATAATGTTTCATTTAGTGGTTCAGTCACTCCTACTTTTGCATAATTTACCTGGATGCTGTATGCCCAAATGTCAGTGTTGTAAACCCTGTTGTAACATGATATCTGTTTGTTAGACCTTAACTGCCAACAATGATATCTCAATTTGAGAATTTTACTAATTCATTTATGTTACAACTATATGGTCAGAAGGATAATGTTGAATTATTGTACAGCCCTGTGTCAGTTGTATTTACTGATGGAGTAACCTGGATGGGTGGCTTTAGATGGTATCTCAAATCTTATCTATATTCAAACTACAGAGTAATAATAGATACATGTAAGTTAGTACATGTGTAGGACCGTGAGAACTCTTTTATGAGGCAGTATGACATTCTCTTTCAAGAAATAAGTTAGATACTGTATATAATACCAGCAATATTATGCTTTTATTTCCATGGGAAAGTCATTGAATTTGACTTGGAAAAAACATCAACAACAACATTTAGTAGTTGACACATGATTTAATTGTTGGTTGTACTGCAAGGGGGCGTCGGATGTAGGATGAAGTTAAACGCACACAGGTGTCTTAAGTAGTGATAACAAATGTATGCTTTCCTACATTGAAATGACATTGCTCGGAGAAATAAGCAAATGGCACCAAAGACTCAGATTTATATGCACATATCCAGCTACATTTGCCTGTCAAAGTACTTCTGCAGGATGCTAACCATAGGGAAATGTTGTTCCTCCAGCTGTTCTTTGACCTTTGCTGGTCACTCATAATATGAACTTATTCATACATTGCCAAAATTGTATCCTACCTACTGCTTCTGATGTCTCAGATGTTGGCACTTGGTGGCCAGTAGTGCCTGGCTCTCTCGTAACCTGTCTGTCCTTCTCCTCCTCTGTGGCTATAAAGGGCCTCATTGTCGTAGCATGAGACAAAGGGATCCACAGTAGCCTAATTATTGACAGATCACGCCATGCAAAGCAGACCCCACCCTGACCCTGGGGCCTAATGTCAAAAGCCATTGACTTTCCTCACCTATTTCATTGTCTTCTGTCCTCCACATGCACAGATTGGTGTGGAGATAATTGAAATCCACAGCCTATCACTCCAGCATCGTGTGACACTAAATTTGTCTTTCAAGTCAGCTGAGTTACGCTGCCTGCCTAGAGTGGGAATATTTCTTTAAACAAATGACTAAAAGGTATATTAGAAAACAATATTTAATGTTGAAAAAATAAACTATTTAGGTTTTCTGCAAGCTTCCTTGTATCCGTCCTGTGCTTATGAAAGATATGAGGGGTTTAGGGTCATCATGGTAAAGTACAGTAAATGACTGTTACTGCTGTATGTGTCTTTGAGATCACTTCTGGATCCTTCCTTCATAGGACACCATATCTATATACTGTTCTATACTGCTGCAATGTTATATTGACATAAATAGGAAATGAATGTCTTGTCCCTGTTACAAAACTGTACACCAATCGCCGGTTTACTGTCCTGCTTTTCTTTACCATCCTCCCAAGAGGATGCTTGTCAAGCTGTGTGACCAAAGCTAACACAGTTTATTATAAGATCAGGTAAATTTCTTACATGGATATATAAAATGCATCATGTCTATTGGCCTTTTCACACCTGAAAGTCCGAACCAAGGTCCAATTACAGGAAGCTCTGGCAGGCGATCGTCATAAACGGAAAAGGGAAAAACAACGCAACAAAACAAAATGAGCCGTGGAGGAGGAGAAACTTGGAAAAAACTCACAAAAATTCATTCAAACTACAATAGAAGGTTACCCTCCAAATTGACAACACGCCGACATCAGACGCACCCCCTTCTACAAACAAATGTGAAAACAAAACTAACCGGATCAAATGTATACAATGTAACAAAAACGCCTTCCTTGGTTCGGACTTTCAGGTGTGTAAAGGCCCTAAAAGTTTTGCTCACCTGCCATTCAGTACTAAAGGCTTGGGTTGGGACAGTTCTGTATATTTGTGTCTGTCTGAGTGCTACATGGTTGACCTTGCTGTGCCTTCTGTCATCATGTTTACTGAGCCAAACTTAGCACATGGGCATTAAAAATAGATTAATTAAAACCTGACCCATAGCCTCCGTCACACCTACATTGTGTCACTGTTTGAAATGCCAGTTAAACTAAAAGAGGCAGAGGCAGACTTAAAAGAGTTTAATGGTCAATTTTCATTTTAGTTACAGTTAGTCCGTTATAATGGGCATCCGTGTTTGTGTGTATTTCCATCAGTATTTTGAATTTTCTTTACACAAACTGTCCAAATTCTGTCTAAATGTAAATATAATTCAGTTGCATAGACCAGTGGTTCCCAACCTAGGGGACTGGACCCTTTTTGGGGTCCCATGATCACAAGATGATTAATCGGATAACTTAAAAACATATATAGTATTTCTGCTGCACAAAATGATGTTTGCTTTTTCTGACTTTTCTCTATTTTTTTTTTTTGCCTTTTTCTTCCATACTTTCACCTCTTTGCGGCCTCTAAAATACTTTAAATGATACAGTCTGAGAAGGATCTGCTTACAATTTCTGTCCACATTAAGGAGGCCATGAGCTGTGATGAGACAAGTAGCCTCTGCTTTATTTTAAGGGGTCACAAGCCAAAATGTTAAGAGACACTGGCATAGTTGTAGTGAGTAATCATTATGGTTGTGGACTGATCCGTTTTTTTTTTGTAAATGTCAATACAACTTAGTTACATGATTTACTGTTTTCTTTATGACACAATGATATTTGAATTATAATTGACACTTTGCAATAGATTAAGGTGTTTGTAAGGATTACTTGTGAGTTCTTTGCATGAACCTTGTTCAGTGATGAATTACTTCTTCACTTCTGCCCCATCTCTGTGGAACTACAGAAGGACAAACCGTTAACATCGCCTGGAGGGCAACGTCCCGCCTCCCCATCTACTTCCCTGGGGCGCAACCGTTCACCATCTCCAGCACCCAGTACAGCCCCAAAGAGGACCCCCTCCCCAGCAGCATCCAAGTAAGACTACAAACCTTCTCCAATACTGCTTTAGTGAGATTCTACTTTAAGTTTTTTGAAAGTTTGGATGCAGCCTTTCATTTTGATTTCATTATAAAACACAAATGGACACAACTCACACTTTCTTCTTATAGGCAAAGTCCCAAGACACGCCCACCCTCACCTGGTGCAATGAAACAACGTCCCCCATCCCCCCAGCCTACGTCAGCCAAACCTCCACCTATCCAGAAACCAGCTCTCACTCCAACAGGGCCCCCCACCTTGCGGAAGAGGGACTCCAAGTCCAAGGATCTGTGTCCAGTCCAGGCTGTGTCTCCACAGCCCTCTGATTCCAGCAAGACCAAAGAGAAGGATGGTGAGCAATTCTCATTGATAACAATGCAGTCCACAATATAAATGTTTTATTGCACTATCACACAACGCTATAGAAGGTCTTTCATATTAGTACAAAACATGTAATACAGGTCTATATAAAGGCAGACTTGACAACCATTGTCAGCTGACAGATTTAATTAGTCAGTACCAATATTTGACGAGACTGATCGTTGTTCTGGCAACCAGGATGTTTGCACGGGTGCACTGAGACATTCTGTCAATTTCAAGGAGGGAAGTGAGCCAGCGAGACGAGCTGAAATCTTTTTCATCTCAACCACATAAATATTACTGAAGTTCTTAGCCATGCGGGTCCAAACCTACTTATACTCCCAAAAAGATTAAAGTCATTTCTTTGTTCTCTCTGGCATTTTACTGAGACACATCTTGTTCTGTTGCAAGTAAAGATTGTTCCTAAGGAAAGGGTTCTTGTTAGTCATCCTCTACGTGTTCATTGGCCAGACACCTGTTTCATTTACACTTAACATTATACATACTGAACTCAGGAGTGTGCAAAAGGAGGAAATTAAAAAGCAAGTGCTCTTGGATCCAGAAGAAATTGCAGTGGGAGGGGGTTGTGTATTAATGAATTGTTAAATTAGCAGAAAACAAAAAATAGCTCTTTGGGGAAACCAAACTGTTAGGGCTGCAGAAAAGACATAAAATATTGTTCTAATTTTATTTTCAGCATTATCATCTTTTTTTCATAATGTTAGCTAACTTAGCTATGTGCATGCGAACCAGAATAATGGAGCTCTTTTTGTTCCCTTTTGAACTCCCGCTCTTTCTCTCTCTCTCTCGGTTCTCAGCTATGCTTACAGCAGCACCTTGACTTTGAGCAGTAGAAAAACTCAGTGATCATGATTTAATACTGCTTCATGGAGTGGTCAGTTTGGTTTGAAGATAATAAAGTATTATCATCTGTTTTAATAGACACACCATATACAGAATCGTGTGTGTGTGTGTTTGTGCGCTGCACACTGACGTGGCAACAGCTCAGTTTGCAATAAATCTCAGTGGAGCAGGAGCCCTATTAAGTTCCAGCTGGAGTCACATCCTGTTTTAGATCTGGGGTTGTTGCTGCTGCCACCTGCTGGAGAGAATCGTGCTCTGCAAGATAAACTAGCTTAGTAATGGTTTCATATTACCTGCAACCGGGAAAAGACTGTTATCCACTGTGCATTAGAAAGATGTAAAAACAAAATTGTTGTAGGTGGCACAGTTTAGATATGCACATTTATGTTATGGAATGTATGAAAAGGTAAAATCCTCTTATCAATGTATACGTCATTTGATATCATCATATCAATGTTTATATCAGAAACATGGATAAAATAACCAGAGAGGAATGTCTGTTTTTGATTTATCAACCAAATTAAATACCTGATTTTGATACAAAAATCAGATATAAATCACAATATGTTTCCATATAGCAGTCCTGCTTATTGATTAGCCTAATGCACTCAGACATTAAAGGGATAATCTCTGACGATAGACACATTTATTTCATCTCATGGTATGTATTATATTGCCCAACCCCATGTACATGTATATATGTGTGTTCTCACAGAGAGTAATTGTTCTTTCAAAGAGCACAGAGATGATCATGTGAAAGTTACACAACTCACCATCAGGCCGCTTTCTTCTCTATTCTGCTTCTGCCTTTCTCTGTGACGGCTGGCCTCCTCCACCAATCTGGCTTCCTCTCTTCTCTCACCAGCGACCTATGAAGGCCCAGATCCTGTGGCCTCAGGTCACCACTACATTGAGAAATGGGTGACATGAAGGGCTAAACGTATCTTCTATATTTTTCTTTTCACCTGTCAGACCCTAAAGCTTCGGGCACCAACTCTGCTGCGGAGGCGGCCAAGATCCTGGCGGAGAACCGCAGACTGATGCGAGAGCAGAAAGAGAGAGAGGAGCAGCTCAGGATACAGAGGGAGGAAGAGGAAAAGTAAGGTTACTGGAACTGTTCGGCGAATCTCTTGTTCCTATCTCCCAAAAGAAAAGATCTTTTACCATTTTGTCATCATTTTGTGTATGACAGCAATGCATCAGATACGATGACAGCCAAGTACCATCGACAACACTGTTTCAAATTGCTGTGAAATTGTTCTCAAGGGAATTGTAGTTTTTATTATGTGAAATCAAGCCATGTGAATTGTTTGAAAAGTATCCATACAGTATATACATACATAAGAAAAATGAGAAAGATTACTAGTTTCAACTAATTGCAACACTGCAGGTTATATTTTACGGGCATTAAAAGTACAATCAGCACTTGTTTTAGCTAATGAGACTTCTAGGCTAAAAGTATCCATACTGAACTGTTACTGTATTTTATTTGTCAGTATACTTTCAAGCCATTTTGCTGCCGTTTCTTTACCATCCCAGGCTGAGAAAGGAAGAAGAGAAGCGTTTAGCGGAGGAGGCTCGACTGAAACGCCTGGAGGAGGAGAAGAAGCTTGCAGAGGAGAGGAAAATTAAAGAAGAGGAAGATGCTCGTCTAGCAGAGGAGGACCGGGTGAGACTGGCTGAAGAGGAGGCACTGAAACAGGCCGAGCTCCAGAAGGAACGTGAGGAGGCCGAGGCCAAGGCCCAGGAGGAGGCAGAGAGAGTCCGTCAGGAAAGAGACCGCATCATGCAGCAGAACCAGCAAGAACGAATGGAGAGGAAGAAGGTATGGATAGATTGATGGAGGAGGGAATCTTCTCTTTATTTGGGTCTCGCTTTATCATCAAGACAAGAACTTGAGGCTTTCATTTGACCAGCAGTACTACATTGAAAGTCAGTCACAGAAAACCAATAATTTTGAAATCATCTGGCATATTGATCACCCGTCATTAACTGCCTACACTACACAACATTTATTTACCCAGGTTGGTCTCTTCAGATCAAAATCTCTTTTTTTTCCTGAGAGTCCTGACCAAAATGGCAACATAATATTTTAAGTGATTTGATCAGTGTTCAACATAAATAGACATAAACATAACATACACATAAAGAGAATGTTGTCTTAATTTTGCCTCGGTGTGTAGATCCCAATGAAACAAACCAGTTACAAACATCTGCTCTATTTTTCCTTTTCAGAGAATTGAAGAGATAATGAAGAGAACAAGAAAAGGGGACCAAAATGACTTGAAGGTGAGCTCACATTAATTCGGCCCAGATGTCTCGATTATCTGCACTGAACATATGTTAACATGTTGTTTGTGTCTCCTGTACAGAGAGAGGCAGGAGATGACGATAAATATGCACAGGAGAATGACGACGAGGGGGACCAGATCAACTCTGAAACAACGAGTAAGTATCCTCTAACTTTCACATTGATGGCAGGTTCAGGATATCTGAGTCCATGACGATTTACGCTTCACTGCATTTTTGAATTTGGTGTTCTGTCACTGAGAGTGAAGGTGTGTCTTCCCCTCTTTGTGTTTATTTGCATGTACTACATAAATGGCTAGTTTGTGTGAATTTACGTAATTCTTCCTGTGACGAATGACTTGACTCATCCAATTCTTTTTCCTCTGTTGATATCGTAGGCCAGACGGATGATATCACCATGGAGGCCGACGCAGATGAGAGCGGTCTGTCCTCTGGTGAGCCGGTGGAACAACGAGAGGAGCCCCTGGGCAGTGTGAATGGAAAGCCGGAGACAGACGACAAGGAAAATAACAATGGCATAAGCACAGAGGAGACTCAGGCAGTAAGGTATGACTTTAGAAAATATACTGAAACCCACACAGAAACTGCTCAGAGATGTGCTGATGATATTGTAATTGTCAGCTGCAGAACATAGAGAACAGAAGGGGTAGTTTGAATGAAAAATATGGCACCTGCATGATTTGTGTAGATCAGAGGAGATTTTTTTTTTCTTTTATTTTTTTGATGCACGTCAAAACACAGACGGCTTTTGGTTTGTATGTAAAATCCTGCACATTAACTCTCCAGAAAAACACCAATTTTGTCACATTTGCTCCCAGGATGTCTGTTTTATCATTTGTTAAAATACTGTAGCACCCAGCTGTTCTAGGAAATGACTTTCCAAAAATGAAATTACATATTTGTGACCCAAGGATTTTCTTCTTCAGTAGGAAAGTTTGTGTTTGGGAGTGAGTGCCACACCCTGGGCGAGGGTTGAGAGATGGACTAACGCATTGTTTGTTTTGGCCTTGTTGAAATTCATAGAATAGAACCAGCCTTGTCCCTTATTTCTTTCTGTCATCATGCGCTCACTTCTCCATCTCTCACTCTGTGACAAAGCCCTAACCTTCTCACACTACCTCTTCCCCCCTCCCCTCTCCAGTCCAGTCCCTAAGGGCCGCCTCGTGGAGGGCTCGGAGTTCCTGAATGAGCAGGACTCCGCCAAGGTGGGATTGGTCTCAGGTCTCAATGGTAAATCCAACCAGTGGAGTTTTGAGGAACTCATTGACCTCAACGTCCACTCCAAGACTCGGCCCCTCATCGAGGCAGAGGACTGTAACCAGGTCTTGATTAACTGTGACGGGAGCTCAGATGGGACCAGGGTCGCCTTCGAGGACAAGGGAACCCCCGTCAACACCCTGCATTCCTCTAATCAACCTATAGAAGCCCTGTCAGGTGAGCAGTCAGTCACTTATTCATCTTTTGGGAATATACACTTTTTGACATAGTCTCCTTAAAAACAGCTCGTAATTCTTCTCTCCTGTGTCTCTGTAGAGATTTGATGCTGCAGCCGTCGCTGAGAAGCCTCTTTACTGTTGCACTCGTAAAGTTCTTGTCCAGCTGAGCTCCTTAAAAAATGTCCTACCAGTTCCAAACTGTTTCCTCCTCTTTCTCCTCCTCCTCTTCCAGAGGGGGGAGCACAAGGTGAAGCGGAAAGACCACCCCAAGTGCTGCATTTGCACCCTAATTGATGAGGAAACAAATATATTAAAATTATATATTAAAAAAACGTTTCATGCTTCAGGGAAATTCCATATATTCCTTCAACGTGCTTGCTTCAGGTCTCTTTCCTCTTCCTCTTGTGTTCAGTTCTTCTCCAGATTTTTTTTTTTTCTATGTTGTGTCCAATTTTGATGATGTTTTTTAAGAGTTGTGTCTTTGTCAGGGGTGCATTGTTGTAATTTATTAATTTTGGCTTCTTTGTTATTATAATTATTATCATATGTTTAGTCTTTTTTTTCTCTTGTATGAGAATATTCCAGGACACATGCACGCTCGGCTGTGTGAATTGAATATGAGGTTAATATTGTGAGTTAATGGAAGGAACTATAATACATTCTTTTGTGTCGGGGGTTGGGTGGGGATAGCATCCCAGGTTTTGCATGTGATTAATCTAAATTTACTTGACCGGCTGCTTTTTGCAGCATCCAGCAATATGGCCTTACCACTTTTCCCCCCAACTTCTCATTTTTAAGTGTGAATATACTAAATAGCTTGTGCTGAAGCTCACACACGCACAGTTTAGCAGTCATCCGTCATTAGAGGATTCTGCATTCATACTTCACTTCACCTCACAGAGCTCTGTCCTTTCAGACCCTTTTTTTTTTCATGCGTAACACACACCTGTCTCCCAGCTTCTCTCACCGTGTGTTTCCTTGTTTGGCCACTAGAGGGCTTCAGGAGCGCGACTCTTAACTGTTACATTTGAAGCTGATGAGTGATAAGATTCATGACAACACTGTTCAGTGACATGGTCATGATCCATTTAGGTTCTGTTATTTTTTACATATGTATATAGAATTTATGTTTACTAACTATCATTGTAATTTACATCAGAATCTGAGTTGCACCCAGTTTTAGTCTCCTCTTAAGCGATGACTTCACCAACTGCATCTGTTTGAATAACCATAACTGTAACATACTACATACATGAGTTTCATTCATAGCTGCTTCTGAGCTTCTTAAGACGGTATGTGTTTGTTACCGAACTGAACTTGAATGTTCGGCCGTTCTGTCACAATGTCCAGAGTTCACCTTTGCTGAAACTAAAAATCTGATTTTCAATGATCTGATTTAAACTCGAGGTTTACCAACACATCCACGCACACTTTCCCATCCATCCTCATGCCTGTGTCTCTTTCATTCATTACATTTATTTCCCACTAACCTTCTTTGAAAATTCCCAACACATTAGCTGCTACACAAGACAAAATGCATTTCAATTATTTTTTATAATATAAAATTTGGCTGTTTGTTTATATATGAAAATACATTTCTACATATATTTAAGTGTTATTGTATTGTGTATATAATCAGTATTAGGCAAATGAAGCCATGTTTAGGATGGAGTGGCGTCAGGATGTGGATAATTGAAGTGTCTGTGTATGTGACTGTGCTGTAATTTAGGTTTCTGTTCGACTCGTGCCCTCTGACGGTAGTCAGGTTACGTTTGGGCACCCTGGAAACCCCAAATTTACAAAAAGCCCTCTTCCTCCAGAGCTCTGCAAAACAAGGGGCCAAGTGGGGACCCACTATATGTTTATCAGAATGTGATTTGTGTGTATGTTTGAGAGCTTTCCATATGACCAAGCCCTGATTCTGAACGTTGCCTCACAGAGATGTAACAAGTCGACATTTTGATGGCGAGCAGAGTTGTTACAGCCCTTAGCAACATGTCTGACCCATGATAATGGCTGTGCCTCTTTATGATGCTTTTAATGTCATTCAAATATGTTTTATATTATGTCAAAGGATGTGGGGGTGTTGTTGGACAGTTATGCTTGGTTTATCAGCTCAGGTCGCAACTATTCTACTTTTTAGTATGAGGCAGGGCGCATACACCAAACAGAATATGACATGGGTCAGACATATTGTTTTCTGTCTCTTCTGGATTTTTCATGAGTTGTATTAAAATCTTGAAACTCCCTATGCTTGAATAGTCCAGGCACGAGGTTTGGGGACCTTGATTTTTGCCTTGATGTCTGTTGGCTTTCGCACCCTCTTGCTAACTCAAATCTCTTTGTACATAAAGACTGGGGGCTTTAGGTCTTCGCTTTGATTAATAAGCTCAAAGAATGTAACAGACTCCAGAAACCGTCCTTCATTATTTACCACGTCTCTCAGAGCTGCCTGCTTTTAGCTTTCATGCATTATTCATCTAGAAACATGAGACTCTTTGCACTGTCACAAATTACTCGCTATGTTTAAAGACTGGTTACTGAGGAGTAGCTTTACTGTACAGACTTGTAGGAGAGTTGTGTGATATTCTGGAAGAAAAGAAAAAAGTCATTTGTCTGTGGTTTGTTCCTTCCCAGATATTTTAGAAGTCTCGTTCATAACCCAAAACCTGCCTATACCCAAACTCCCCCCAAACCCTTTCCTACTCCTCTCTCCACTCATGAGTAGCACCCGTTGGGGGGGCTGTTGTAGCTGCTGCTTGAACAGATACTCTATCTATTCCAGGTCCAGGTCCTGCTGCATCTTTGAGGGCTTGACTACAGAGCTGACTGCTCTTAGTCCTCAACGTTGTCTATAACAATAGGATAGAACCGTGCCTTAGATTGAGATTTAGTATTTTTATTGTATAACAGTTAACTATGAAAGCTTCTCCTTACCTCGGCCTCGACAATCAGTCTACCCAACCAGGGCAACTTTGTGAATATGAATATTTCTCTGGAAGATTTACAAACCTAACAGCGCCCTGTCCACAAATAAAATTTGTACTGTAAATATATCTAAAGTGTACTGAGATGATACAAACTGTTAAAACAATAAAGTCTTGCAAAAATACTCCTTTGCCATGTTGTTAATTTCTTGCTGTAGAGAAATAAGAGACTTCAGATCACTTCCTCCTTTATTCTGGTTTTACATTTAACTTCACTCACAAAGTCTTGGATACATGAGCAGTTTATATTTCAGCATCAATATCTAATTTGTATTTGAAATTCACTCAACATTTTTTAAATTCAAACATTCAGAGACTGATTATTAATCAAAGCTAGTATGTATGAGCAGCATTATGCATGTAAAAAGCATATTTATTCTCTCTGAAAGATTCCAGTAAGGCACTGAAAAGGCTGTTGTCTCATAAGGCTGCACAGAATCCTGGATTGGATTAGACTAATGGTGCACATCACAATCCCACAAAAGAAATTCTGCCGCAATGTTAGTATCCATCCCCGACACTGAAACAAGTTGCAATAATGTATATGTAAATAAATGATTCAAGCTAGTGCATATTTAGTTGAAATCGCCTCTACTCTGTCAACCTCATAAAGAGAAGTTTCACCAAAATTGACTGTTTCAACATTTTTATGATAATTCAGAAACAATAACATTTCTGCTCTGTTATAAATTCATACTCAAAAAACTCGTAGAATTTTAAGAGTAAATATGTTCTTTTGCAAATCAACAGTCAGTTTTGGTGTAATTCGACTTTAAACAGGGATCCTCTGCACTTCTGGTTGTGCAGCTCACAGCTTCTTGGCACAGTCGGGGCAGTGGATGTGATCTCCGCTGATGACAAAGCGCTTGTTGGCCAGCGAGAGGGAGCACTTCTTGCAGTTGAAGCAATACTCGTGCCAGGAGTATCCCTCATAGTTCACCACATTGGTGCCATGGCCGAACCCTGCGGAGACAGAGACAGAAGGACATCTGTCAGTCAGCAGCAGGCCTAACATTCAGCACAGATTGGTCTTAAATTATGAAAACATTGAGATCTTAAATCTGAAATTAAAGCTTCTTTTTATGCTTTCATGCTTGTGTGCATGTACAGCTTACCCGCAGTGCACAGCCTAAAAAACAGCCTAAAATGTTATGCTGACAATTAATTGGAATTAATTAATTGGAAGTCTACCAATTCAACACTGTCTCTATGTGCCCTGTAATTACATACTGTTGTCCTTTTAAGGAAACTTGTTGGAAATTATTAGGAAATTCTTCCAAATCATGGACCGTAAAATAAAGTGTTACCAAAAGATCTACTTTATCTGCTGTGGGACACTGAAAGTGTTTCATGATGTATCATCTGTGGTAGTTGCAGCTCATCCTCCAAAATATGTGTTATGGCTGCATTGCATCATGGTCTATTGAGTCATCTGTCAGTGGATTATAATCTGCCAGAGCCCATTCTACATGTGCAGGAAACATCCAGAAGAAGAAAGAAAGCTATTTTAACAGTGTTATCCCACCATGCATTCTGTATACATTCAAGACAATCCTGGTATGTGTTTGCAACAGAAGAGCATGGGTTTATGCTGCCCTGACCTGTGATTGGGTTCTTGCATCCATGGCACTTCTTGGCCACATCAGTCTTGAAGCAGTCCACGCAGTAAACATTGTTCTCATGGGAAGTGAAGCGAGCTCCCGCCAGAGTTTTACGGCAGGTGCGGCACACGAAACACTCGGAGTGCCAGGGCTGGTCCTGGTAGCTGATCCCTCCAGAGGTGATGGGCTTAGAGGGACAGAGGGACACTTTGATTCATGATCTCAAACACTACAGGGCTGCAATATCATTCATTCTGCTGAAACTGGTGAAGTGTCTGCACCACACCACAGTTTTATTTTGTACAGACGGGACACTACACTGTAGGTGATACATGAGCTCCTCCAGACTAGCAAACAGTAGCAAACCGATGAGTATTTTTACCATCACAAAACATACACAGTGATACAATCAGTGCTTGTACCTGCTTGCAGTGGAAGCATTTCTTGGCAAACTTCTTGTCATGGCAGGGAGCACAGTAGATGTCATCACCCTTGGTCAGGAAGCTCTGCGTGCGGATCGGCTGCTTGCATTCAAAGCAGGTGAAGCATTCCTCGTGCCACACCTTGTTCTTGTACTCCACGTTCTGGGATCCTAAAATAAAACCAACCATTTGGGCTGAAACCTGATGGAATTTAGCCCCTTAAGATTTCCCCTTTTCGTTTCCTCCTAAGTTGTGTTTTTAAAATAATTTATTCCACACTGTCTGACATTATCATTTATATTTTGAATCAGCTTGTTCCACCTCTTCATTGAAGCTGTATGATGTTTATACTAAGTGAAATATTAAAATATAAGACTTAATGGTTGCACCTTTCCATCAAATACAAATATTCTACATGTTTTGACCCGCTGCTGGCCACAGCTTGTTTTGAGGGGTTAATGGATACTGAGTGGCACAAATGAGGAAGCTGGCCTTTTCTGGGGCCTCTAGGGTAACTGGTAATAATAACTTTTATTTATGTAGCACTCAATTCAATTGCACAGTGCTTTCTATAGAGAAAAACAGAGGTCATGTACAGCAAAATAGCATTACAAAAGAAGCAGATAAAATCAGAAGTTGCAAAAGATTATACAGATTTAGTAAACCTAAACTCCTCAGGGACATAGTTGAATGTTAAGAAGCCCTGATGTCAGTGCAAACCTACCTGCCTTTTCTTTCTTTAAAGTCCCTTGAAAAATTGGTTTCACATGCTACTTATTTCTCAGTAACATGAAATATGTGCAAATAAACAAGCAACAATCAAAATAATAGCAAACCCACCTGGCATGACCACCTTGTAGCAGCCCTGGCAGCGGTTGCCATCCTCCCGGGAGCCACACTTGCCACACATTATCTTGCCATCATCCCGGGCGCTGAACGGCTCGCTAGCCAGTGGCTTGTAGCACTTGGCACAGCGGAAACAGTCCTCGTGCCAGTAGCGGTTCTTATGGTGCAGCTCCTGAACACAGAGAGGAGGCGCGGGGGTGAGCAGAGGTGCCCTCACTAAGTCCTCATGCAGACCTCATTAAAGTGGAGTTTGTTTGCTCATCATGTGGACTGAGGCTCGGGGCCAGAATACAGAACAAGCCCATGTGGCAGGCATTAAAGTGGAGATGAAGTGAAGTGGGTTGTGGTGAGCCATGAAGGAGTTAGGGGACTTACGTGGTGGAAATGCGATATAAACTATTTAAGCCCTATTTGTAGTAATGACTTGTCTTTTTCACACATTTAACGGCCCGTGACTGAGTGGTGAGAGTATTTTGGGAGCAGAGGCCACTGCTGGATGACAGACAAGTTGTATAACAGCTCGAGACTGAGAGCTCTCTGAAGAGATAAGAGATGACTGAAGAAAACACACACACACACACACACACAGATACATCCTCACTTTCTGGCTTTCACTTACTCTCTTGTTGTCTGTGCTCTATTAAGCCTATAACATCCATAGTATAGATTATCTTATCTTAAAATTTAAGGTAGAAAAGAAGACATTTTGACATGTTACCACAGGAAAAACACAGGTGTAATACAATTGGGGACACTGGCACAGTTGAATAGAACAGAGTCGTCCTTAATGTTATTAGTAGCATCTGTGCTTTTCCTGCTATGACAAAATTTCTGTTGAGGAAAAAGGCCTATGAGCAGACCATCCCTCTACTGATTTTCTTTTGTCTATAAAACCTTTTTATCACTGTAAAGGATCTCTTGCTCTATGCATTCAATGTGACATCAGAGTATTTATTCTAATGTTGTCTGTAATCTGTAGAAATCCACAGAAACAAATGATAAATATGGAGCTACTTATATCATGATGTCTAACAAAAGTTCACGTTCATTGTTTTTTAGGTGAGTTGTTTTTGACATGACGTTTTTTTTTTTTTTCTCAGATAAACTGAAGTATTAAGTGTTCCTTTATGGGTTAAGAAAATTATTTTTATTATATAAATATTATTAAATTAAATTAACAATTAAAAAAAAGTGTCAAAAATCTTAAAACAGGGCTGTCCTGCATTCAAAATTTTTCTTAAGTAAAAGTACAAAGGTTTTAGCATTGAAAGGTACTTAAGGTCCATTTCAGAATAATGTATATCGTATTATTGGATTACAATCATTGATAGATTAATATACATATCACTTGGCTAATTTTAATTACTTTATATACCTTATCTATACCTAATCTAGCATTACATTATATTGTATTTGTTGATAATATTTTGTATTAACAATCTGAATCTAAAACAAAATTTATCAAATAAATATAGTGGAGTAAAAAGTAGGTTAAAATGTAACATTTTAACCTCAAAATTGTGCTTAAATACAGTACTTGAGTAAATGTACTTAGTTACTTTCCGCCACTGCTAAACAGAGTGACTTGATGCTGTGGTCACTCCTTCTTTTACAGACACACTGTGTTTTCACCTTGGAGTCGGCACCAATGGGGCGTCTGCACTCTGCACAGGTGTTGGCGCAGAGCTTATCGAAGCACTTGGTGCACACGTGCTTTTCGTCCTTCTTCACATACTTCTTCCCATGCAGGTTGTCGCGGCAGTAGTAGCAGTCAAAGCGATCAGTCATGGTGGAGGTGAGATAACTCCTGGGACCTGTGGAAACACAAGCGTCTGTCAGACAGTGGACTTAAAGAGCTTCTATCCTCCCTACATGACCGGATGTTTCCTTTAGACACCAGATGGGGTCAGTGTTGCCTTTTCTAACATCCCCATGAGTCTCTGTGCAATGCAAACATTATATTTATATAACACTTGCAACACCATATGGTTGATCAAAAGTGCTTTACAGCTCAGAGAAAAAGAACAAAAGAAATCAAGAACAAAAAAATAAGAAAATCAGAAGTTCAATATAAAAAAAAGCATTTAATGAATGGAGTTTGGTGAACAGCACAATGACACCCAAGGCACTTACTGAGAATCTGACCTCTGTACCTTAATATGCAAAACAAATCTATGCAGAAATTGGACAAAAAAAATATATTTTATGTGTTTTCCCTTTAATATTGGTAAGGCACAGTGAGATGCAGCTCTAACAACAGCATACCAAACTGATGAGAGAAGTGTGAGTGAGGTAAAAAAGCAGCCCACAGATGTCTGCTTGTTGTCTGCAGACTTTTTATCAAGCTCTCCCTGGAAAGCTTAGCTCATATTTTTAGACTGTCTGGCTCATTCCCGTCACCCCCCACCTCGGAGACCTTCTCCCCTGAGTCCGGCCCCACACTCTCTCTTTTTGTCTGCATCTTGGCCGGGGCATTTTATTGGCTGTTAGTGTAAACACTGTAAACTGAGTTGCATTGCTTCTTCATTCATCAACATTCCTGTGCTCCCATCACAGGTGGCCTCCACTGGGAGCAGAAAATGAGTGGTTTCCTGGAACAGCTGTTGCGTAGGGTGGAGTGTGTGGACATATTATGCTTTATCTACATCACTTTAAAGCTTCTCTCTCTCACACACACACACAGGATGTCAGGGAGAGCAGCTGAACAGTGTGTGAACTTTAGCGATTTATTCAGTGCGACAGATATAATTTTAAAGTTAAGTTATTATCATTTTAATAAAGTCAGTACAGCAGGAGCGATGGAGGAAACAATGGATGGAATGGCATTTTGTCCCAAGTAACTATAGTTACAAGGAAAATATTTATAAAAGGGGACGGCAGCTATTCAAGTGGGACGTGGTAAACAGCCGTGTGAAAGAGATGAGCCTCCCGGAGCGTGGTATGTGCCCCTGGTGTGTGTGTGTGTGTGTGTGTGTGTGTGATGGATAGATGGGAGAGGGTTTGGAACAAGGGAGCTATCTGCAGCTGTGCTCCAGGGATAAAGACTGGACCGGGGACTGAGCCCTGACACGCCCCACTCCGCCCACACTCACCTCCTTGTAGCATTTCATGGATCTAAAACAGGAAAAAAACCCACCCGGTCCAACACAGTCGATCCTGTCAAATCACACACACACAATGCTCAGATCTCATTACTGAGCCCATCCAGCCCAGAGATCTATTTTAGACATGCACCCCTCTATTTAAAGTACATTGACCTTCCAGAGGGGACAAATGCAGACTGGGACTTTTATGCAGCTATTGTGGCTCCGTTTGAGACGTGTCCAGTACTTTAATCCTTTGTTACAAACAGTGTGACAGCTGCCCCCTGTCAAACAGGCGTGGTATGTACCGACGCTCAGCCGTGGAGGGAGTGGAATATACCACTGTGGTCCCTTTGGGGAGCAAGAAAGGTCAACGTGAGACCAGTTTGAGAGGTGAGTCAGAGTGGTGTGAGATGATCAAAGACAGAGTGACCCAGACTATATATCAGCCAAATCAACAGCTACACTGTCAAAACTTTCTTGGGATAATGACAGCGTGTTCTCTTGAAAGTAGGCCTCCTACAAAATCAGGTCATTTCAACAAAATCACATCTTGCTATCACAGCGCTCTGGAGACAAACATTACAACAAAACAAAAATAAAGTGCAATGCAAACCCTGGAGCAGGCTGTTCTTTAGCCTTTCTACAACAGGCGTCAACACATAAAAAATGGAAAAGATCTGCAAATATTAGACCACAGATTTCTGCTACAAGATGATACCATCATATAACTACAAATGTTCATTTGTCATTCATTTGAAAAGGTTAAATCATCCACCCCAGTCAAAATTATTCATACTGAGCGTGAGTAAAAAGAAGTGATTAATGAACTTTGGGGCCCTCTACGATAAAATACTCCCTCAAATTAACTTCATCTTCATCTCTCACTTAGTTTTTATCTTAATGAAATGAATTAATGAATGATTTTTTAAATAGATAAACTGAAACAGTAAATTTAAATTGGATTATCTGAAAATGCATTGTCACAAAGCTGAGTACAAGGCTGTTTTTCTAAGATCATAAAAAGTTGAGATTTTGGAGATACATGGTTTTCACAGGACAGCAATATTGTGTTAAAAAATCGTTTTTACAAAATCACTTTAAATCCAGAATAATTCTTCCTGAGCTTTGAATAAAGGCATGCCAACCACAGACAGGTTTTACATTTAGCACCTGGTTACTGGTAACACATTCAATAACTTATTTAGCATCCTGTGTTGGCACCAGCTTTTTTTTTAATTTTACCTGAGTGTTTGTAGAAAGCCATGTTTGGTTCCAGTCAGGAGGAAAAGAAGAAGGAGGAAAGAAAGACAATGCAGGCACAGGAGGAGACGGTAGCATCCACAGAGGGTCAAACCCAGAGACCACACGCCTCATTAAGTTATGGAGGGCTGTATATACCCCTCTGTGACCCCCACACACCCCCGACCCCACATCCAAATCCAACCTTCGGCCCTCCGGTCCTTTTTAGGGTATGCATTAGAGAATAGAGTGGATGAGAGAGAGTATGATGCAGGGGGGATGGATTAGGTGATAGAGATTGGATTCCACTGCTGTAACATCAGAAGGTAAAAAAAAAAAAAAAACACAGTCTGAAGGTTTTGAATGATGGCTATGAGGGTTAACAGATACTCCCACTGCCCCGACATAAAATGTTTTGTTAGAGAGTTCAGAACATGTACAGATGACACGTTGGATCACTTAACATCGTAACTCAGAGTGATGACTCACAGGCGTAGCAAGCTGATATTATTGACTGAGCTGAGGAGAGACAAGCGATGTGTGTTATATAAGTATCTCTTCTTACATCTTCTCGTCAGTGTGTGTGTGTGTGTGCGTATATAATGTATGTCACATTTTCCAGAAGATGGTGTGATATGCTCAAAACTAAACTGTAAAGTGAGCCAGAGTAGAATATTTTAGAATGGGAGAAAAGAATTACTGTCAGTGATTAATTTTTCTCTCTGTTGTCTCTGTGATTCTTATTCCAAGGGATAATATTTCAGTTAAAGCTCCAGGAAACACCCAGTGCATTCCTGATAAAAAGGCAGAAAGACATCCTAAATCCTCTCACCAAAAATGTATGTTGTAACAGTGAAAAAATGTCCTCATCCATAAATCCTCTATCTACTCTGACAACAGCTATAACTGATGTTAAGTTTATAATAAACAAGTTTTAAGCTTTTAGTTTAAATTCCAAAGTCAATATTATAAATTGCAGCAAAATACTAATAATAATGGGAACCAGCTTCTTTGGAATTTTAAAATCCTACTAAAAAGTGCAGATATTTATCATTTAAAACAATAACATTCCAATGAATCATTACGATTTCTGATCTACCACGTCGATGGTTAGGTTCTGGTTACGTTAGGCAACTACCGGTACTTGGTTAAGGTCAGAGAAAGATCAAGGCCATGATTTATAGAAACTAGATTTTGCATACCCAACCATCCACCCTAACCTACTGCTTAAACCTGCAGTAAGTGATTTGTTCTGGCCACTTGGGGGCAGCGAAAACAAGTTGTGAACAATGCACTGACATGACCTTTAAAGTTGATATGATGAACGTGTTAGCAAACAGTTGCTCATTTACACATCCAACAGCTACAAAGCAACGTAAGCATTCATTTGCAGTTGTGTTTCTGGCCACCTGATGACTGTAAGTCCAATATTCACTCTATTTTAGCTCAGTTTTTGGTCTCTACCAACTCCTGAGGGAAATATCTGGCTCTTTAGCTGCTAAATGCTCCACTATGTTCACCAGCTAATCGCTAACTGTGTCTGTCTTGCTGGTACAGAGGTTTTTTTCTGAAAACAGCTGCCTGCTGCGACTGAAAACAACACTATGAGAGCTGTGAGAGTGAACCATAACAGCAACACAACAAGTTGTGGGCTGGAAAACCAAAACAATGAGCTGAAAGAAGCTAAAAGGTTCTGCAGAGTTAGATGATAACTCTCCGTGGGTTCACCACTATGAGCAACGCCTTTCACATTACTTGTAGTCATTTGTGCCACTGTTATTCTAAAAATACTGATTGTAGCTGCTTTAAATTTAATTAAATATTACCATTTCTATTACTGCCAACCAACAATCATGATCAAAACCATCATGACCTTCATCATCTGTTCTGCAGATGTGGTTCCACAGATGGCACTTTACTCTGATTGGTTTGGGCCTTTAGAGTCAGACGAGCTTAATTAGAAATATAGGATCATAATGGGAATGAGACAGGAAATAAATAAGTTAGTCAGACTCATGATTAAGCTCAATTAGGAACCATAATACTTTCAAAAAGGGAAGACTCATCTCTTAACCATATTAAATAGTCTTCATATATCAGACACAAAACAAATCAATGCAGTTAGCTTGTGTGTAAGTGTATTTGTGTGTGTTTGTGGGCTTGGTTGTATAGAGGGCAGCTGGTTGTAATTACAGATTTGATTTGGTCCATTACCACTGAGCACAGCATTACGTTTGTCCTTTTATATCCTGTCACCTAATTACTCTAAACCCACAAAGACTAATTAATGAGCAGGAAGGCGCCGTGACTCCCAGCCTAAAAGAAACCCTCCCCAGTAGACGATCTGCTCTGTGTTACATCAGGAAATCTGTTCTTTACACTCGCGTTAACATTTAGATTGCTCTTGTTTCAAATGTTTTAATCTCCAACCAGACACTTCTGCCCTCGTCGATTCTTCCTCTCCATTTCACGTCTTCCTCCTTGCCATGATGCATTTCTCTCTGCTTCCATCATTTGCAGCATTGAATTAATGTGGATTTTGACAGTCAGAGGTGGAGCAAAACACTCTGTGAAAAGACTGAACAGGTTCTTTTTAATCTACCAGTTGACAAAATGATGAGGATAATTAGGAAACATTGCGTGTACAATATATTAGAGGTCCAATGTTATTGGACGGCAGCATTCAGCAAATAAATAAAGAGTGAATAATGCTGAATAAAGTGCTTAAGGCAATTTAGAAACTCATAACTCAAACTCATAATCATAATTCCATCGTTAACAATTCTATGTCATTCGAGTTATCAAAGTGCTACTGGAACCAATGAAAGCACAATTAGCATTAGCATTATCTGAACACATGGAGGTTGTTGTTACATGTTATTGTGTGTGCAGGGTGAAAACACTGTGTGCGCAGTATACATCATAGGTTTGCAGGAACGCAGGAATTTGTATCTTCCTGGTTTATGCCATAAACTGTATGTACTGGTACATAAAGGGTCAATGCTTTGGCAAGCATGTAATTTGTTTATAACATGGAAATATAGTTTGCCATCACTTACCCTGTATTAGCCAAAGATCAGGTGAAATGTGAGGCGACACATAAAATTGGCAGTATAAATATAATGAATATTAAATATCAAAATTAGGCAATTTGTCATTGTAGTCATTTGTTTTCTCGATAACAGCAAAATCTTCTCTCATGCTGCATTCAATTGCCATTCTATTTATCTGAAAAAAAAAAAATATATATATATATATATATATATATATATACTGCTTTTACATTTGATATAAACAAACCACCAAAAGTCCAATGATGGGAATCATAAAGTCAAGATAAACGGCAGCATAGTGGAAAAAATACCCAATTTTGCACTGGAAAATGTTGATTGCATGTTTGCCAGACTACCTATTGTAACATTTGTTTAAATACAAGTTGTTAAATTAGCTTTTTAAGCTGCAGGGCATGTTTGTTTATCCATTTTCTTCCTGTTTTGCTTTTCTGACAGCACTAACATGAAGTACATCTGGTTTCTCACTGTCTACTGCATATTAACAGTCTCCTCTGGGGATGGTGTTAACTCTACCCAGTGACTGATGGAATAAAGCGCCCACCTCCCCACCTGCCATCTCCAAAGCCACGCTTTCAATAGAGCAGAAATAACTCCTGATCATCTGGAACAATAAACAAAACTATAAATATATTTTTTCCAAATAAGAGAATTGTGGTTAAATACGTAGCTGGTGATGTGACTAATTTGCCATTTTTATATTTTGAGAAAAAACAGCATAAAGGCTTTAAAACTGTCCCTGCCACTAATGGAAACAGGCGGTAATATGCTCTCTCACATATAGTGTGCTGTTGAAACTCATCCTATCGTGAGATGCAATGCATGTCATGTAGTTTTTTGGTAGATGTTGCCTCTTGGCTACAAGCCCATCACCTTTCAGATCTCTAAATGCTAGATTTGGGGCAGAGAGAAACAGGAAATCTGGCCTGTACTTCCTGAACAAACGAGAGGAAATCGCTCTACGTGAGTGGAAGAAGCATTCACACTCTCGTCACCGTTACCAACAGCAACAAAAGCCTTGTCTCTGTGTCTGAGAGCTCATCTCACAACATGACCTCTCGCCCTGGACATCCATGTGTCTCAGTAACCCTCCAAATCTGGTTAGTGGGCAGACAGACCAGTGACAGACTGAGCCATGCTATCTCTGTCAGGGGAGCAGTGACTCACCATGCACACACACACACACACACAAAACAAAACACAGTGTCAAGACAACAGGACAGACACACGCTCTCATTTGTCCACACACAGAGCTGTATTACAACACGGACAGTGTTGTGAGTGGCTGAAGAAATCTGGGTGTGGCTGCAAGACCCAGACACACTGAGGTCAAATATGTGTGGACAAAAGGCCACGAGGGGAGCTCTATCAACACAGTAACACTCCTGTCCAACGGATATGGCTTGGAGTGTTGCTCACACACACAATCACAGACGCACTTTCAGATAAAGCCTTCGCTGTACGCCAGCGAGCACTTCAGCTTGGTCTCACATGACTCAAGCCTCTAAACACAGAAAAAGTCAGTATCTCATGTTGATGTGTGGAACAATATTTTTCAGGGAAGAAGTAACCACATCATGTGCTTGACTGTGGATTCAATGTTTCAGTAAGGACACACATAAAACACCATAAAACTTAAATTCCTCATGGACCGTGCATGTCAGTGTTGAGACTGTGACATGTGGGGTGTTTCTTAAGAATTGCATCACTCAAACCTCAGGGAGTCAGTGTGATACCAAGTTACATGTTCAACACAGAAAGACACCAACTTCTTTTTTTTAAATCTCACTGCCTTTATCCTCCCACTGTGAGCCAAGAAACGGAGCTTCGGCAGTTTTACCATAAAATGGAGGTAGCCATTTTTAAACACACATAAAATGAGTGCTGGAAAGTAAAGGAGTACAATGACTCAAGTTCTGTAATTAACTTAACTGTTCTTATAGTTTGAATGAGTATTTTAATTCTATGCTACTTTTTACTTCTACTCAACTACATTTCAGAGGGAAATTGTGTACTTTTTACTTTATTACAGTTATCTGACAGCTATAGTTACCATTTTGCATAAGGAGTACTTTTACTTTTGATACTTTTTCTTTCAAAGGCAGGACTATTACTTGTAATAGAGTACATTTTCACTGTGCTATTGATACTTTTACTTAAGTTACGGATCTGAGTACTTCTTCCACCACTGCATGAACACCCTGGCTTTGTCTCTTTTAAAGGTCTTACATAAGGCGTCCAACCCTCTCAGTCTCATAAATTCTCTCTTATTGTGGCTCTTGCTCTCTCCTCATTTCTTTCCCACTTTCTTCACAAAGTAATCATGTGCAATTTTCAGCTGAGGCTTTTCCTCTGGCTGAAGAGCGGGGAAAAGGGAGAGGAGAGCAGTACAGGACAAGCAGTTCGACATCCACAAGAGAGAACATTGCCTGCACTCAAGCTCGCTCGCTCAGCCCACACAGACAAACAAGCAGCATTGCCTATTTAGGAGTAGTGCGCCGGGCTGGTGAGAGCGCTGTTTCATGTGTTTCATCAACTCGGTCATCTACACTCAGGCACGCCCTCTCTCTCTCTGTCTCTGTCTCTCTGCTCCATTTGCAAGAATAAAAGAAATGATGAAACTGTCTTCTCAACAAAAGCACATCTCTGCCTGAAAAACCTACAGGCACCAAAGCTCCCAGTCGCCTTAGTGTGGCAAATGTCCTGCTGCTGGCCCGATGGAGAGGAGACCTCACAGGCACTGACATACAACAGCTTCAATGAAGATTGATATGAATTATACACTATACATACCAGGCTTTATGAATTAATAATCTGTAACTCTGTGTGCTCTTGGATTTGTACGCTGCTTCTGTGCTGCAACATTTAAAATAAAAAGACTTCTAAGACACATATTATAGTCTTAAAAGTGATTTATAAATTGCTGGGGGAAAAAAAAAATCAAGCCCTAAAGAACGAGCAGTCTTTTCAAGTTGAAAGTGGGTTAATTTATTACTCAGTGAAGTACAAAGTTTTTATGGGTTTTGAAGGATGGTGAAGTCATACTGGAGCCACAAGGAGGGCCAGTGTTCCAGAAAGAGGGCCGTAATCTCCAAGTCTCTTTAATGACATCATGCATTTGGTTTGGCAGCTGCCCAAGCCAGAAGGGAGGAGACGGTGAGCTGATCACCGTCTCCTCCACACATGGTACACATGGTACCTTTGGGCTCTGCTGCTCATTATACAGATGCCAGCAGTACAATATTATCACTTCACACCTTTTGATCTAAAAGATAAGTAGCTATAGATCTGATGCAGTCCAAAGGTCCTGCAGCTATTATCACATGTTTGTACTGGAGTGCATTACATTGTACATTCAGGCATTGCAGTATGTATGAGGGACGGGTTGTCAAAATATTAGTTACACTAATGATGTCCTCAAGAATGACCATAGAGTTGAATCAACACCTCCCTGACACAGTGTCAATGAAACCTCATTAAGGTATTTTTATTGCAGGGCTATTGCATTGGGTTACATTACATACTGCAGTACTGTGCCTTCCTCCTGCAGGTATATAGAACATTTTCCTTGACCTTTTTGTTCTTGTGCTCTTTGATCATAATCGACGACTTATCAGTGGTGGAAGAAGTATTCAGATGAAAATACTTCAGTCAGGTAAAAGTCCTACATACAAAACTTATATTTATATATCTATATTATTGGCTCATAATTATTGATGCATTAATATGTAAGCATTGCTTTAATGTTGTAGCTGGGTTAGATGCTAGTTTTAACTGCTTTATATACTTCTGGGTGGTTTTGGTTGTAACAGTGCATCATATTTTATAAAGTAATCATAGTTTTGTTTGTAAATCCTAATATGAAAAGGAACTAGCAATATAGCTGTGAAAAAAGGGTAAAAAGTACAATATTTCCCTCTGAAATGTAGTGTAGTATAAAGTAAGTAAGAGTAAGTGTACTTAGTTACTTTCCACTACTCTTGGTTATCATCAATGACATTTCTCACTGGGAATGGGACTCATCCAATGACACAGACAAGAGGTTTATACAAATAAAAAATAAAAAGTTTAAAAGTTAACGTACTCCAAAAAATAAAAACATGAACATCTAGGATGGAAGTATAGAGATATAGGCAGATAGATAGTCCACGATACGTGCCATTGCAGTGCCAAACAAAGCGCATCACCTGTTGCGCAGCGCAACACCAAACTGGTCAGGCGGAATAAAAGAAATTTGTCGCACATTTTAGTATTTTTCAGTAAGGACCTTCTGTGTGACTGAGGATGTAACTGACTCTAAATATGTCGGAAACCTCCATCCGATAAGATAATAGCTGCAATTACGCATTTGACATAATTGTACTTACATGGACCAAACAACAGCCTTGTGGTAAACTTCTTCTGTCGCGCTACCTGTTTAATATCACCTGATATGAACTGTGCAGCTGCCTGATAATGTGAGTTAAACACAGCTGTGGCGTTGGACTCACCTCTCCAAAGCGAACAGATGAGCGTCTCTCACTCGACACCAGCAGTGTGTCCGGTGGGTTTGGCTGAGAGGTAAAATCTGCGGAGGGGACGCAGCCTTAAAAGACAGAGGGAGCAGAGAAAAAAAAAACACACAACTGCAGGATATGAGCCAAACCTCTGTAAGCTCTCATAAACAATGACCTCAACCAGGAATTTACAAGCTCTTTTAGTAAAGTTCTCATTGGCGCTGCACAGAAAGTCATAACTTTTCTGCATCAAGGACCAGAGACTTAACAATTACACTTTTGTGTTAGAGGCTGGTGTGCTGTGCAGGGATCTCCACTTATGATATAAATTGTCCTCCTCACAACATTTGAACATTTCTGCTGTTTACAAAAGATGGACTGATTTGTTAAGTTGACACACTTTTGTCCTACTTCTCTCTTGGTCTCACTCGTCTCCTTCTTTGGTAATGAATAGAGGAATTACATCAAGATGACTCATTCTTAACCCAGAGTAAATACATGCAGCCTGTAAACTTAACCCTCAGAGTTAATCCATTTACGTTTACAAATGGGTGATGGAAAGCCTGAAAGGTGTTCCTGTTATATAACACAGATGCCAGCTTTAATATCAACGGTGTCATTGAGACTAAACAGCTATTTGCATCACCGTTTGAACTACATCCATCCGCAGAGATAAACATCTAACTCAAAGCCCAAGACAGAGGTGAGAATGAGGATGCATTTGTTTGTGCAGTCAGGATGAAGATATAAAGGTCATATCTGTTGTGTTTGTTACTCAAAATATTGCTTCTTATGAACTACAGCTCCATTTTCCTGCAACAACATGCTCTCACAATAAATATGTCTTCTTGTCAACCATGTATGTCTGCACGTGCATCTACTTACACATAAGCTCTCAATTGGTAACCCATTACTGTACATGACTGTGAAATTAACAAACATCATCAAGGACTGTTGTTCCATTCGATCAGTGTTGATGAGAGCCGCATGTTCGGTCTGTGCAGGTCTGCCTGTCATGAACATCTGGCCGGGGATGTTTCACTGTGCATATTTGCAAGAGGAAGGGCAGGTTATCATTATATGAAAGGAGCATTTCACTAAACAAACACGAATCCAGTATTTACTGGTTGAAGTCAAATGCAACAGAAGGTGCGCGACAAAAAATCTGTTCTTGTAACAGAAGAGTCTAATTTTTCTTATAATAATACACTGGAGTGAGAGACGTTTTGCTTGATTTAATACCATTAAACAGTTTGAGTTTTGAAAAACAGCAAATCTCAGTACATGGTGGAATAATCATGGATTCATTACATGATAAACAACATCAACAATTGTGTGGAGTGAGTGGAGAGGTTTAAAGAAAGACAGTTCAGTTGAGAGACAGATATCTGCTCAAGCCGAAGCTAAGTGGCCCTTTAAAACTACCATTTCCTCCCTGGACTGTATCTCCACTATACTGACATTCTTGAGCAGACTGGAGGGAGTTGTGCCCATATTAGGAACATGTTACCTGATATCTGGCACAAATCGTTCCTGGGAGAATAAAATGCCATCAGTCTTGGCTGTGCAGGGCGCGGCTTTTATATTAACAACACTCTGCCCCTTTATCTTGGACAGATGAGTGAAATTTGTTTAGATCATTGTTTAGGTGTTTCGGTTCATTTAATCATTGACAGCAAAATGTGACAGAAAAATGGTGGATCAGTTCATGATGATTTGTAAGCTTGGCGAGTGTTTGGGAGAATAAGATGTAAATATTAGCTGAGAAGATGATGGTGCATATTTCACGTGGTGCCTCAGAATTCAACTCATTTTAAATTAATGTATTCAGTAAATACAGCATGAGGAGCCATTTAGCCCTCACATCACACACGAGAAAAGGTCTGACACATGAGAACAGAACATTATCCCAGTTAACCTACAACAAGGAAAACTCCATGTACCCTTATTATTAACCACAGGTTTGGACTGTTATTGGCTTGGAAGACAAGTGACTCAAAGTGCAGAACTTTAGCCCCAGTTTTTCACATTAGAGCAGTGATTCCCAACTTTTAAAGCTTGACCCCTTAAAATGAAACAGTGTCTGCGTGCACCATCGTAACAGGTTGCATATGTCTACAGATTGTGACCAAAATGTCTTTGTTTTTTTCTTGGTTTCTATTGAGCTTTTGGAGGCCCGAAGAGATAAAACTATCCAGTGTTCCTTAAATAAAAGCAGAGAGAAAAGTCTGGAAAATAACAATTTTTTGGAGCAGAAACATGTTTTTTCTGTAACTCCTTTCCTGCTTATAATCTCACAAGCTTTCATCTTTATCTTTTGACTCTTTGGTGGGGCCTGTACATGTTGGGAATCACTGCACCCCATATTTTTGAGGTTTAGACCTGGACCAGTCAGCCCCAGCCTAAAGTTGTCCCTCTGGAATATTTGACAATCTTTAATAGCTTGTAGGGTTGGGCTACCTGCCATATTTCAAGGCTATGAAGATTATAAACCTGTTCTTAGCATAATGTGAAAATCCCTTCTTAGATTTATGCAACTCAAATGAAATCACTCCAGGCACTAATCTTCTTTCACATTTCTTGTGGGTGGGATGATCTCTGGAGCTCGACAGCTACATTCTTACACAACCCAGACATCCAATAAAACAGGAAATAAGGTAAATGAGGAGGCCATTACAGCGAGGGCTTTAATCAAAAGCACAGGCTTCTGTTTATTGACCGTTGCACGCACATGAACAGGTGAGAGTATATTTACACAGATGTAAACAGTCAGTACCTGCAACACAGAGGAAGAGAGAGAGAATACAGTGTCTCCCTCTCTGTCGCACGCACACACACAAGCACACACATCCATACACACTTGCAGGCACACACACACACAGAGGATTTGCAGTATAAAGATAGAGTGGACTGTCTGAAACACACAAAGCACAGCAGGCCTCTTTGGTCAGCTACTTCAGACAAGATTTCCAATGATCAAAGCCTATCACAAGTCACCATTCAGAGAACAGAGAGAGGAACACATACTGGCAGAGGAGTAGGCAAACACCAAAGACTTTATCAGCTTTTGCAGATTTCACATTATTTGATGTGTCAGTTGAAGAACAATGGCACACAATTCTGCTTGTATATGTTTTTCTATATTTTTTTTTTCCCCCACCATCAGCCGAAGATGAATGATTCATGCTCTGTAGACGTCATGGCAACAGCATTCAGACAGCAGTTTGTTGCAAACATACATACAAAGTACCTGAATGGTAAAGTGATAAGATGGAACAACAGCATGAAAGGACTTTTAAACATCTTGACTGCCGCTGCGATGTGGAATTCATTCTTTACAAAGTAACATCAATGAACCAACTTAACTTCTACTGAACGTTAACTGAAGATTCATTAAACTGATGTGAACTTGCTCATTTTCCCACAACCTTCCAAAGCATATGCTAAATAATATAAAAGCAGCTGTTAGATAAAACAAACATCATAGCAAAACTATGAAACATTCTCAATGGATGGAGTGCAAATTATTTTTTTTACTTCATTGTTTCCCTTCTACAAAATAAAATTCAATAACGACACAAATGAAAAGTATAAAAATGGTGGAAAGAATAAATCATTTCCTGGACAAGGTGGTGTCAAGAGGCATGCCTGATTAAAAAAAATGTGAACAGCTCCTGCACAGCAGAAGATAACTGTGGAAGGAAAAGCGATATCTAAAAGTCTGCTTTTCCTTCCACTTCTGTATCATCCCCAACACACGAACACACACACACAAACACAGGCCTAACTATCCTCCCTCATCCATTTCTCTTTCTTTTATCATCTATTTCTTTCACTCTGTTCTTTATCCCCATTATCATCCTCTTGCATTCACACTTTTTTTTTTTTCTTCGGCTCACCGAGAAGGTGAACCACTAAACCGCTGCGTTAAACTAAGTCACCATGTTGTGAGTGTTTTCTGGCTTCTGTCCACATCAACACAGCGTTGCCACAGTGACGCCCTGTCAAGGCTTCCTGTTAAACCCACATTAACTGTTGCTATACTCCGCACACAAAGATCACTAAACCCTCTGTTCTTCTTGTACACCCACACTGAAATAAGACTACAAGTTAAATGTAATACATCCGTTCATGAGTATCCTTCTAATATTATGTACTTTTATGACTTTACGCATCTTAATGCTGTAACAGTTTTAAGCATCAAACCATTAACCCTCAAGAACCCTATTGTGTACAGCACTGAAAACCATCCAGCATATAAACACAACTATTGTTGTTCTATTCTCCTCATATTGATGAACTGCCACAGTACCAACGTAAATAATATCTGCGCATATTGGAGATGAACTGATTAGAACAATCATCATGTGGCCTTTCCTGTCTTAATCACTGATTTTATGGACCTCACAACAGTTAGTCGATTAATTGCTTACTCAATCGACAAAAAACTGAAACAATTTTTAAATCAATTCATTGTTTAAATGTAAGTATTTGCTATTTCTTCAGTCTTCCATGATTATAAAGTGAAAATCTTTGGGTTTTCAACTCTTGATCAGACAAAACAAGATGTTTAAATATGTCAACTTAAGCTTTGCGAAACTGTGACGGGCATTTTTCTCTGCTGTCAGACACTTTATGGATTAAAACTAAAACTAATGGACTACTAATGATTTAAACAATAATGAAAATAATCATTGGTTGCAGCTCTAATATAATCAGATAGAGCGACAATCAGTTTTCTGACTTGCCAAAATTATACTCACAAAATCACTTGTGTGCTTACCAATAACATGGTACCGAGTTCCTTTAGAGTCAAATTCATGTATCTATATGAGTTTTTCAGGTTCATTTAGTGAGAAAAATTGATCCAAAGTCTCAACATCAATGCGCAATTCCAATAGAAAAATGTAGCACAAAGCTAAATGTGTATGACAAATATTATTCTGTTGCAAAAATAATACAAAACACTTTAAGATCGTCTGCATTCGGTTTTCACAAAATGTCAGAATGCAGCAGGACAGAAATGGCACTAAGCTTTCTCCGTTCAAACTCATTTGGATCTCGTTTTCAGAACAACAGCCCTTCGTTCTGCTGTGAGCGACATCAGCTTCTAAAATAAGGTGTAAAGTCCCTCTCTGTGTCACAGTCAAAGGTCATTGGGAGAGATCCACAACTTTCACTGACAGGTTACACTGCATCAGTGGCATCACATTGTTGTTATTTACAGGCGAATAGCACAAACTGACAGCCCAAACACCCACGGAGTATATTGCTACCTTATGGACAGAGGTGTCTGTTTACTTTTTTGTATTTTTTTTTTTCTTTTTTACAAAGGAAATCTACAACGGCCCAACCTGAACTGGCTCTGCTTCCCAGAGCTGATCCAGTATGAGTTGCTAGGCTTAAAACTACAATTCCCAGGCACTTGATTGTAACCAAATGTACAGTAAAGTTGTCCACTGGGTCAGCATGCCTCTGATGCACAGAGAGAAGGCAGCAACATTCAAGGTCAGACCCAAAACACAAAAGCCCCCGACCTCCCATACAAAGAAAACAACAAGCATCCTCAGCATGCATATCAAAGTTATAATACTCTTGTGATATACTGTACATCGACAAATTCGCTAGTGGTTGGTACTTGCATTTACACACTAACACATGCTGCTAGACCTCTGTGCAATGCTACAGTAAGGTGACTGACACACTACTTTAAGCCAAACTAAGAGAAACTGACTTTCAATTGAATACCAAAAAAACCCTGCAAATAAATAAGACTATATTACAATTGTGGCAGATGCCAAAAAGGTGTGGAAACGAGCAGAACGAGAATGAGGTAGAGACAGTGATTTGCCGCTATAGGAAGTGAGAAAATGTAACCGAGAGGAAATGTGTAGGAAAAAAAGCAAGAGGAATGAGGCAAGGTGCAAGAGCAAAAAGTGGAAAAGGGAAAGAAGGAGCGTCAGGTACTGGTCGATTGCTCGATGGCTTGGGTCAGTGTGAGTCGGACGGTTGTCTGGGTCTCCGGTGAAAGACCATCTTCACATCTGCAAGCGGTGGTGGGGGTCTGTAAAGGGCGGCTCTGAGTCATCCATGGGCAGCACCAGGCGCGTGCCCCTCATCACCAGCTCGTGATCTCCATACGTCAGCTCTCTGTCCAAGTCATCAAAGGTGGCAGAGCCAGCAAAGGCTGGGCCGCCGCTAGTGTGGGCACCGGTGGCATCTGTACTGACGGTGATGTCGCCATAGGTCAGGTTCATATCACCGTCTGTCAGGATGAGGTCAGAGTCGTCATCCTTCAGCTGGCACTCATTCTGGTGAGAGGGAAGAGGAAAGATGTTAGAGACTTGTGACCATTGAATAAAGCACACTTATGACCAAATAAAGGTTGTAACTCTGGGTAGTGCTTATTATTCTTTCCTTATCTGCCCAGTAGAGCAAAAGTTTCAAACTGAACCTCATGATTCATCAAAATAACGTTTTTTCAAAACAGGATAAAATCTTAACAAACACAGTTCAGCCAAAAATAGCTCCTGTATGAGCCAGTGTCTGACCTCGTAGGCCTGAGAGCTGGTGAGGAAGCGGGCGAGGGGGCCGCAGCAGGGAGGCAGCGTGGTGGTGAGAGGGGGGCCGCTGTGAGTCAGGATGGGCTTCAGGTAGCTGGAGAGGGGGCTCGAGTGAAGAACATAATAACGTAGAGAACAAGAACTAAGAGAGGGTGAGCAGACACAACAAACAGAAATACTCTTGTAAAGGGTGATTAATGAATGCTAACTAAGTGTATTAAAAAAGTTTGGCTTTCTTGTTCAAGTCAAAAGGGCTAAATGATCAACATTAAAGAAATTCATTTAGGTAATTTACTTTAAATACATTAAACTTAATGACCTTTGTGCTACACAGCCAATACAAGAGATAATTTGTCTTCAGGTCTATACATGGTGCTCCCTCTGCTGACTGACACTGTGAAATACAGGAGTCACTCAACTGGAACATGTTTGATGCCACTACTAGTCATCTGGTAGCCTTCATTTATCCACTTATGCACTGTATTAGCAGTTTTTAATACTCACCCAGGTTTTGAATTTTATTCTTGTTTTTGTTATGGTATTTTGTGACTGTGTTCTGCTGTTTATGTTATATTTTGTTTTGTCTATCTCATAATAGTTGAGACAAAAATGACAACAACCTATTAAAAACACATAATGCTTGAGCACAGAAACTGTGTAAGTTGGGGGTTTTTTCTTGACGTTTATGACATTGATTAGATTAGATTATCATTTGTGGTCAAAGGATACTTGTGGTCGAAGTTGTACCAAATTCTGAAAAGCCAGGCACTTTCTTGTTTGGTGCTTCTTCTCTCCGAGCCTTCAGCGATACTCATCTGTACAAACAGAAAATGTGGTTTAGGTGTCTTCTTCTTCATTACAGTAATAATTATTTCACAAGGGCCACACTTACTGGGTTATCTTGATCAGAGTCCACTCCCACTCTGTTAGAGGAAAGAAAAACACATGTAGATGAGCTGCAGTTATAAACTGTCACAGCAGAACAGTGTTGTGAAGCGTGTTTCCCCTGTTTAGCAAGTTCCTAAACAGCAAGCTTCCACCAAAAGGTGGGTGTACTGTATAAACAGCCACAAGCATTCACCAGAGCAGGGTCAAAGATTATATTGAATGATTCTTGGGAGTTTTAACCTGATTGGAGAACCAGGTGAGTTAAACATGGGGGGCCATAAAGTCTGGACAATCAGAAAAATATCATTAGAAAAAGTCACTTTCACATTCCATTTTCTCTGATGTGTCAAACCCCTCCAGCATTAGAACAAATGCTAATTGCAAATCCAGTTTGACCCAGGATTTGACAGGTGAAGGAGAGGCGTACTGTATGCGCTGGCAGGACAGCATCTGGGTGGTGCCACCTCCACAAATCCAAACGGTAAAGAAGACCACGAGCAGAGTGGTGGAAAACATCATCTGACGGGCGTATGTCGCTGTGTCCCTGATGGACAGGGCAAAGGTCATCGCGCCTCGCAGTCCTGAAGAGCACAGCAAGAATGCAAGTTTCTACATAGGACAAATCAGGTGATCTCTGTTTACAAGCCTGTGTTAGTTATCTTTTAATCTACTCACAGTGGGTTGCAATAAACTAGAAAATGTTCCAGTGCATATACAGGGTGCAGAGGCCTAAAAGCCAAAGTCCTTATTCTTTATTTGTTACAATACACCTGATAAATGTCTTCTTCTATCTGTATACCACTAACCTGCAAACATCATCATGTGCTGGAAGTTGGATCTGATCTTGTTGCGTCGTCCCAGATTAAGAAGGAATGAGAGAGGGTAGATGTTAGCAGCTCTTCCCAGGAACACCGCCAGCTGGGTGGGAACGCAGTTAAGGAGAGGACAACAAAACAGAGAGCTAGCGAAGTCTCCTCACTCTGTGCCAAGCTTATTTGCTGCCCCTTTAAATCAATTACTGTTCTTCTTCATGGTTAGTTGTAATACTGTGGGAACTTTTTTTTGTGTGTGTGGCAAAATTAGTGGCAGTTCCATATTCCTACGCTCATAGTAACATGTGAGTGAAAATAGCCACTGCTGTGATCAAGCAGAGGGTTATCAGGGTTTGTGTGCACCAGGTGGTTTCGTATGCAAAAGATACAAAAGCTCCAACGATGAACATGGGATTAAAGATATGGCTCTGGAAGGTGAACAGGGTCAGACCCATGTAGGAGAAAATGAAGTTCTCTGCCAGGAAATTTAGCAGTTCAAACAGCTGCAACACAAGAGAAAAAAAACACCAACTGCTTTAGATAACAGCAGCCATAGTGGATGTGCATCTTAACGGAAAAAGAGAAGAAAATTACATTCACCAGGAAACACAGTTAAACAAATTCAACAGCTAAATACACTTGGCTTGCGTGACTGTGACTGAAATCAAACTTTAAACATTAAAATTTCAGTGCATGTATAAATGCAAATATTCTGTTTCATTATATTTGAAAGGAAGAAGATTTGAAAGCAGAAAAAAATGTTTTTAGTTTTGGATTCTCTTTTCGTTAATTATGCGCACGTCTCTTTCATTCAAACCTTTTTTTCATCAATTAAATTTTGTTTCCCCCCTTCATTCAAAAATGTTTGGTCCTGTTACATTGTGTGTGGAGTGAAGAAGACAGTAGGAGTTCAATGTAACAGGTGAATTATAGATTTATCACATCAGTTCTTGACCACTGAAGGTGGCTGAATGCGTTGCTGAGCTACAATATCAAACAATAAATATCAGCATACTGTGCTTTGCCAACAAACCCATTACCATTGTACTATGTTATAGCTTATAAATTGACACACACCTTTATTAGCTGTGTGACACTTTCACTTTTAAAATTTCTTTTGCTTTAGCTGAATAGGTCATTGATAAACTTGTGCACAAACACAACTCAAAAAAGAACAGAATGAGCAGCGGTGTGGTTGTAGTCCCGGTCTGACCTGCTTGGTCCTGTCCTGGGACTCAGGAGACAGGTTGTTGAAGGTGTAGTGGGCCTGAGTGATTCCACAGAACAGCACTGCGACCACACCTGCAACACACCAGGAGGGACAAGGATACAGGAACAGAAGAGAAGAGATCAATAAACAGTGATTGATCAGGAAACTTATTTTGTGCCCATCCAAGAGATTTACTGTTTTGCTCAAGGGCACATTTGCCGGACCCTCCAGCTGCAGCAGTCTCTGTAACTAAATTACTAAACTGAATTTTATCAATTCCTTTAGCTGATCCTTTCTTATAGAACTGCAACAAATTAAATTAAAGTATACCATCGTTACTTTGGCTGTTTTAGTGCCATGTTTGTGTGTGTGTGTGTTACCTGTGAAGCCACAAGCCTCTGCCAGCAGGAATGTGCTCCATGACATGAGGAAGAACAGAGCCGTCTCCAGCAGCTGGAAATCTCTCAGCTTAGTGAACTTGGTCACGTACGGACAACAGTCAAGGAGTTTAACAGGACACGGCACAATGAATTCATATTGAACTTTTTTTTTTCTACTATTCAGTCATAACATTTAAGAAAAGTTGTTTTCTTGAATCAGGCGAATTTGAAAAAATCTGTCATTTCATTTGTTTCCAAAGCAAAGTGATGTTTTTCAAGGGTAGTCTTAAATTGACTCACAGCTTCTAATCGTCCCTGTCAAGTGGATTCTTCAAACAAGAAAAATATATACTAAAGTTCTATTATATACTCATTTTTACCTTACCTTTTCAAGGTTGTACCACTCAGTATCCATTAAATTGCTCCAAGGACTTTCTGTAATGTAGTAATTTTATAAAACCTAATTTATTAAACAGTAACATTCGGATATTACTAACAATTGAGTAAATAATTAAGTTTTAATTTAACATTTAACTGTACTTATGCTTTGTAAACATGCTCCAGTGGATGGATTTTACATTTTATTTAGCCTTATAAGGAAAGTTATGTCACCTGAGTTATTTTTTTATATAAATAAATAATTAAATGACAGAAAAGATATGAGAGCAGTGACGACTCCGGTGGCCACTCCCAGAGCAAAGGAGCCGCTGAATACTCCGAGGAAAACCCCAAAAGACTTGAGCATCGCCATGACCTCAAAGGTGTGACTGTTGTCCCCTTCTGGCTGGTACGCTACTATAGACCTGATATAAGACAAAATACAACCATTTAATGGCAGCTATGTATGCACCGTGTACAGAGAGTGTAAATCATACATAAACTCTAACAACTAATTAAGCTAAAGTTAAGGCTATGATGTAACTGCCTCTGTTGCTAAAGAGTAGTCTTTCACAGCAAAAACTCCCACTCATGCAAACTGACTTAAGATAAAGAGAAAAGCAGAGTAATGTAGAGGTCAGAGAGTTGGAACAAAAGAGTCTCAAACTCTATTTGGACAGTTCAGTGTAAATACTCAACTTATGACGTAGTGGATTTCTTAAAAGTCTACTGAGGTGATATTGCTGTGTGAAAGTAACGTATCCTTTAGACTGCATATATGCAGGTACGTTTCCACTGAGGTAAAGACTTCTTGCAAGGGACACATGTTCCCATAAATGCTGTGCAAAGGTGGAACAACAGATAATAACATACTAAATGTTATAGTGGAGTTTTGGTTTACTTTACTGCTGTTATCATAATAACCAGCAATGACTGTTTTCACCAAACCAAACATTACATGCTGTTAAATACATATTTTTTCAAGGCGGAAGAAGGAGAAAATCATGTTCTGCCTGTAGAGCAAGAAAACGAGACTACAGAGCTTATTCCTCTAAGAGAATGTTGTCCAAATAAAGACATACTTCACTTCAGTCTGCTTTGAAAGAAAAATGTAAATGCGATGAAAATGTTTTCAGTGTGCCAAAGGCAGCAACACAACAGCAGCTGCCGTGCACCATACGGTACGTTTTTTCATGAGAGAAGATGAAAATTGTCAACTTTGTGTCATCTGGTAGTTGAAAATCAACACTGAACTGAAAGTCATACTTGAAAGAACAGGACCACACTTCTCATCAAACTTGGGTCAAATAGCTTTTGAAAATAATTAAGTTTCTGGCTTTTAAACTGCAGTCTGGGATGAGAGGCATTTTTATCGCAGCAGAATTATTTAAAATTTAGCAAGGTAGAGAAAGCAATTATAAAAATCATTTTTCAAATATTTTGCTCACGTACCTTTGCGATAAAAACTGATGGAAGTGATATATTCACCCTCTCCAATCACCGCCCCCACACTGACAAAACAAATCACCAGGCATTTTGTCTATAAGCAATCCTGGCATCCTGCCCTCTCCTTGGCTTTTGTATATACAGTATCGTCGAAGATTATAGGAATGTGTTCTTAGCTGACTCACAACATCTAAAAATGCAAAAATAGATGAATAAATAATGAAATGTTCAGCATCTTTAGTCGAATAAGCCAGAGTGGAAAAACAAATGGCTGGTGATTTGTTGTGTTTGACCCAAGGCACCGCAAAAGGCACACAAAGCCATGCTCTACTTAGTACGCCCGTTCAATGGGCAGGTCAGAGTCTCTCCGCAGGGGCCGGCCCCTCCACTGTGCCTGCTATTATAATTTACAATTCTGTGGAAATAATAACAGCCCCATGTAGAGGAGGAGAAAGACTGAGTGTTAGCTTAGGGACCACCTCATGTTTAGCACAGCAGTAATGACAAGCTGATATTAGGTTAGTTAAAAGGTCACCAGCCGATCGATACAAAATGCATGATTTGCACTTTTGTCATTTCTCTCAATAAAGCCGTAACTTAGCAGCTGTGTGCACATTCAAGGTGGTCTGGGATAGATGCAGACTCATGGTCTGAGTGTGATGTCAAGAAGACAGACGACTTACGAGGACAGAACCACGGCCACTGCATCATTGAGCACACTCTCTCCGAACAGCAAAGCATACAGATCCACGTCTACCTGCAGCTCGTTGAAGATAGCCAGGACCGTCACTGTGAACAGAGACAAACACACTAAATCCCTCTGGTATTCCTCCATTTTGGAACTGACCCAAATAATGATACGTTCAACTGAGCAACATGGAAGCAGGTGTCAAGAGCTGTGTTTCAGTACTATACTATATACTAATACTGTATAGTATGTGTTAATGATTAACATATACTTTACTGTTTTGTATAAATAGGAAATAATACAAGACTAGCACTGAGAGACGTTAAACAAACAGCAATACTGGAATTTGAAATTTTAAGCAAAATTGTTTTTTCTAAATGTCATACTATGATGGCGTATTAGGGCCATTGTAGGTTAAAAGATAAATAAATTGCGGAGCCTTGGAGGGGGGTAATATTCCGAGAAAAAAACTCTCTGAGATTAAAGTCACAAATTTATGAGAAAAATAAGTATTACATTGTTTGGGTTTTTTGCAGCTTTTTCCCGACACGCTTCACCTCAATTTCTTTCACTTTTTACCAGCTGTGGATCACATCTCCTTCTCAGTTGGACTTTTTGTCCATCAAAACTACACCCAAGAATTGAGCAATTGTAACAGACATGATGGCAAACACAGACATTCTTAGTATATTGTAGGCAGCTTTGACAAAACCTTTCATTTTATGATGAATTGTTTGTGCCTGTGTCCTGTTTGCGAGAATGTGTTCTACAAGCTTTGAGCAATTCAAGAGATAAAAGAGAATCCAGTTTATAATTAGTGTAAAAACTTTGCAGACTGAGAATAAGCATACGTACCAGGGTCTGTGGCAGAGACGATGGCTCCAAAGAACAGACAATCAGTGAAGAAGAAGTCTCCACCCAGCTGTCCCACCTGCTTCATTAGCACCACGCAGCCATACATCAGCAACCTGGCGGAGGAACAGCAGGTGGTTTTGCATATCATCATAAACAACACTGACTTTATTGGCACTATGGGCACTTTAACACCACAGTAATTGACATATATGAATACTGCTCTGGCATACAATGTCTTTTGTGCATATTGTGGCTACAATATAGAGTTGCACATGTGAAATCAGAACGGTGGATGTTTTTCTTACCCAATAACGAAACAGGAAACAACTGTCCCCAGAAAGGCATAAGCTAGGATGGATCCCATGTTACGGAAAAAGTGTCTCTGAAAGACAAATCAATTAAATATGTCAACAGTCATCGGCAAAGTGACTCTCAAGATGAGAAGGAATAGGTGGATTCTAGCATTTAATATTAAAAAGAGAACATTATTCCATCAGGAGTCAAACACATGTTAAAAGTATTCACTTTGAGCATTTAGTAAAGAGAGTGCCTGAAATACTACTGTACCCTTTTCAAGCTGTAGCCAGCATGGAAGATGATAGGTGGTAGGAGAATATTGAAGAACACTTCAGGGTCAAAGGTCACCTGAGTCACATACAAAAAACAGTATCACATTACAGTTCTGAATCACTACAATTAGGAATGAAACAAGATAAAAGATGGATACTTCAAGGCCGTCGCATTATTGGATAAATGAAAGAAATTAATTCATCATAAATGACACAACTGGGACAACATGATGTAGCTTCCAGGACAATCAACAAAAAGTTATTATAATAGTAAAATGATGAGATGGAAAAAAGGGGACAGCAAACACATTACAGCTAATACCAGTTTTAGTTGTAAATCTAGATCAGTGCTATTTGTATATTTTAAAGGTTGTCTGTATGTTATTTTGTTGTGTGACAATTTGTGTTTAATTCATAATAGAAGACATCTGATGCTGAACAATAAACAATATAATTATTATGGAGAATGGAGAATTCATGGTACATAAAATAATATATTTCACTAAGGAGGAAACTAATGATTATTTCCATTATCAATTGATCTGACAAGGATTTTCTCAATTAATTGATTAATCGTTTTGCCTATTAAGTGTCAGAGGTGAAAAATGTAGATTATAATTTCCCAGAACCCGAGGTAAGATCTCCTTCAAATGGCAGATTTTGTCTGACTAAAAGTCCAAAAACTACAAATTTTCAGTAAACTATCGTATATGTAAAAAGAACAGCAGTTGCAAAATAGCTGCCAATTACTTTTCTGTCGTTTGTTCATCAACTGATGGTTTCAGCTCTACATTATACAGTTGCATGTAACATTAAACCTGTAGACAGATATATAGAAATTATACAGAAACTGACAATAACATGGCGGCCTGTACCTTTCGCAGCATCTCATTATCTTGCACGTCGTTCACTTCGTTGGCACTGATCTCTCCTTTCAGAGTGTACTCGTAGAATTTGCCACTGACATTGATCAGCAGGGTGGCGGGGCTGGCATTAACGTGGCAGCTCATCGTGACGTTGCTAATGTCCCGAGGAACATGGATGCCGTAGCGCAAGACCACGCCAACAAGTAAGCCTGGGAAAAGAGGCGAAAAAGAGGCAAGACAAATAGGATACAGAGGGCAGAGTTGATTAATGTAAGCAGTCAAAGTTTGCAACAAAGAGGCCAAAGTCGATGAAGAGATGTCACTAGCGAATGAGAGGGTCATCAAATGTTTCTGTAGGATTGATAGAAAAGAAATGGAGATATGGACAAAAAGTTAAATTCTTAGCCTCACAAAGCCAGACTGAAGTCTAAAAAACATCCATTTGAGAATGAATCGCCCTGTCTGATATGTACCAGACAAATTAGGAATGCTATGTGTTTAGACGATGACTCTCAAAAACTCTGGCACTGCATAGCCACACAGGAGTTTTCAATTAACCTGGCAGATCAGCTGATTAGACCTGTATTCAGGAGGAAGTTGAGTGAAGCTATGCGGGGAATTACACAACTTCACTATGTAGTTGACACCCTAACAGGTGCAAAAAAACACAAAAAACTGGAGAGTGTAGATGTCAATCAAGCACACGCCCACTCTTTCTAAGAAGAGGTCTAACTTTTTCATATCAGACATTTTGACTTATCAAGCAAGAAAATCTACTACTGTTAATGATGGCTCTGTTCTATTTACATACTCCAGGAAGCAAAGCCAGTGAGCCAGCATGCACAATACCCTGGATCTGACACATTTAAATTGAATGCATTATTATTGTTATTATTATTATGCTTTTCCTACTATAGCATGTCAAAATGTCTGCTGTGAAAAAGGCCCATCAGGCTACAAGTCAAAACACCTTTGTGGGTGGCCTACGGGTATGCTGGGGTTTTAGCAATTATTGACACCAGTCATATTAGATACAAAATGTAACATGACTCTACTGCAGCAAGACCAACTTCCCATCCATTCAGAAAATTATATCAGAGGATAGCTTTGGAGAATTTGACATCAGTTAAAAATTGAAAGTAAAGACCAATGACAGCCCAGTGAGTGGTTTTTTTCACCAAGGTGAAGGGAGGGTATATATTGGCGTCTGAGTGAAGGAGGGAACAGTCAATCACACATTGTAAAGCCTGCTCGAAATGACGCCTATTTCAACCACATTCATCATTGGCCTTAGGGAAGTGAAATTGTAGAGAAGTGAAATTTTGGGCTGGCTTTTTTTAATGCATGTTTAGCTGCTTGGGTGTTATTTACAAGACCGAACAGGGTGCAGACAAGGTGGTTTATACTGCCGTAACTAAGCTTGTTGCCTTACAGCATCTACCTGGAACAGCCTGGTGCCTAAATTGTACTAAAATGCGCTGCAGCTTAGTAATTTAATGCCGGGTTTGAAAACCTGACATTGACATGTAATCATTTCAAATCTAATCATGAGTACAAAATGAAAGTAAATGACACTGCTGACGTCTCTCAGTCACGCAGGAGCATCTCACCATAAATCATCGCCAGCCCGGTTTCGTGCAGAAACCTGAACCGCCGGTGTTTAAACAACCATATGGTCAGGATGGTGAGGGTGAGGAGCAGGATGAAGATGAGCAGGTCTGCGCTGTCCTGCCTGTGGCTCTCCTCAGCCTTTTTCTCTGTAACGATGTTCTCCATGGCACTGTCCTCCTGAGGTGATGATGCTCGGCAAACACAGATGCACACAGAGAGGCTCACTAGCACGAGCAGCCACAACGTCCTCGTTGCCCTCCAGGCGCTGTTGGCAGTCACTTTAAACACCATTTCGGCGGTCAAATGCTGCAATGTCGTCGTAGATACAAGCAAACTTTGTGCAAATATTATTCACGAACTAACTGGGGAGTAGAGAACAGAAAGACGACAGCAACAGAGGAATCGATTCTGGCCCGGAAGTGAAAACTATATTTTTCCAGAAAGTGTACAATGTTTATTTCGATGTAAAAGCACCATAGCAGGATGTTGCTAGTTTAAATCAACCCTAACTGACACATTTTATCGTAACGTATTGTGTGTAATTGATACGACTTGTGAATGAAAAAATATATAGATTTGGTCGTTTTTCACGGAGTATTTCCATAGCTCTTGACACTAGTTCTAACTGAAGACTTTTATTATGAAATCTCCAATTTTCATCACTCTGAACAGGAAGTGAGATGAATAGCTAGTTTTTCTTATCCGTTTCTGCTGTATTGACCAACTTTGCTCTTACACGGGATTACAATTTAATGATAATAAAAGTAAAGATTCCTGTTTTGCCCAGGGCGTTTTTGTAATGAAGGTTTTGTTTCGCGAACAATACATAAAATACAACTACTAAGCTAACTACAATTGTAATATTTTGCTAAATAGTTGATATTTGAGTATCACTTATTTTACACACCACACCCCACCTCCCACCCAAAACTCGTCAGTGTAACAGGTCTCGCGATACAGAATAAAAGACGGGAATAAATGTGACGTTCCTGCATATCGGAAATTATGGTTTTTATGGTGGATACATTTCATTTGAACTAATGTTAGTCCTTAATCAGTGAAGTCAGCGCGCAAAAACGACTATACTTATATGTGGCTAGGTTTGTAATTATTTCTGTACAATAACATATTTATGGATGATTCTGATTTGATCTTAAGGCATACAATGTTAGGTGTATGTTAGTGGAAATTCCTTTTGTGTCTGTGGCAAATACAACAGTACTTGTCTGACAATACAGCAATATTTATCTGACAACAAACATACAGTTACACAGATACAGGTAAAGATAGGCAGCAAACAGTATAGTGCTCCATAGTGTCAGACAGCATAATGCCCCACAACAATATCACCAACCATCAAAAATCAAGTACAACAAAAAGCAAGTCACACAACTATCATATTATCATCACAAGGATTTGTTTAACAGAGTTATACTGGAAGGTATGCTGGCTCTCTGAGCACGGGTAGTCCGCAAGGATGTTACCATATAAGTAGGCTACTCTTGTCTAGGGTGCTGGAAAGTGTGCTGAAGTGTTAGAAGCACAATTTCCGAGGAGAACCTGAATGTAGCAAGAGTCTACACAATCACATTCGCATTTTCGTGTCGGCCATGTCTGTGTTATCTTCGTGTAGCTAAACTGTGTCGATTTTTAATCTAAATCAGCATATTTACCTTTGTCTTGGCTGTTATTTTTATCATTTAAGAACATTTATGCAGCTGCACCGTCCGAATTAATACAACGAAGATGACATCTAAACAGAAAGGTACGTTAAAGCCTATTTAACTTAACGTTAACGTGATAACTAAAGCTAACCCTCTCTCTTGTAAACATGCCGCCTCTGCTAATGCAATTTCTGTTGTAATTCATTCATTCTAACAAAAATAACAGAACAAAATCACGAGAATGTGTTCACAATTTAAGGTTTGTAGCGGTTTTATCAGGGTTTTCTGTAGCATTATACATAGTTCGCTATAACCCTGCTCCATTAGCTTAACGTTACCTTCACACAAATTGTGAAAGATAATATTATAACGTAATTATTAGTATTCACCCGACTTTTACTCGGTCTTAAGGTTAATTATAATGCCACTTCATGTGAGGTGTAATTCGGCAAAACACAACGGCCATTCATACTACGATGTATCAAACTAAGTGTTGGTTAATTGAAGTTAAAGTCTTTTTTTGTACTAATAATAAAATGTATACTTTTGAGAGAGATCATGACAGTATTGGCTGTTTCACATATAGTGATAAAGGCTGAGAAGAGGTTTTAGTTTGGCTACTTTATTATTTACCACCAGGAATCAAAGGTCAACACTCAAATATGATAACAAAAGAATATGATATATTAATGTACATTCTTTTATATTCTCCAACAGTGCAATAGACTTAATGTATACCGAGACTCGGTATACCATGACAAGAACAATAAATATGCAGTGCCAAAGCAGAATAGAAATATATGAAGGGTTAGGATACAGGTGGCAAAAATGTAAAACAAGTTAAAATGTGAATGAAGCTTATATATGGAATCACTTAGAGACACTAAATAAAAATATGACAAGGATTAAAAGTTGTTAAAGCTGATTGTGAGTGAATTTTCTCCAAAATGCTCTTCAAGAAAGTTGCGGTTCTTAACAGCAAGTGATTGGTGCGCTTTGGATTTAGTGTTTTTCTTTAGATGGTTAGATGTGGTTAGAGCTCTAGTCTGAGTGAAGGGCCTTAAACGCTCAGAAATATGAGTTGAAATTGGTCAAAAGACCAGACCATCCAAGCGGTAACATACTGTATTACTTTTGTTGGTTCAAAATAAGCAAAAAGAGTACCCTCTTTAATACTGAAACCAGATAGATTGAACTGTATAGCTGCAGAAGTCAAACATCACTGTGTGTTTTTTGTGTATTGTGTACATTGTAGTTTCATACGTGTATACAAAGCAACAAGGAAGCTATTTTACCGCTTTGTTCATGGTGATGTGTTTTGATTCTAGTTGGGAAGGTCGGCTCCAAGAATAAGGAGGATGCTCCGTATGAGTTGGAGAGCCAGTTTGTCCTGAGGCTTCCTTTGGTGAGACTGTTGCAAACTTTGAAACCAATTATTTCTATGAAAGTCACTGTGACCTTTTGTTGGAAATTATGTGGATTCATCATCTTTTCTTCTACAGGAGTACGCCTCAACAGTAAGAAGGATTGCCCAGTCCAGCAGTATGAACATGAAAGACAGACTCACCATCGAGTTGCACCGTAAGCATGTTTATCAGTAGTCTTAATACTGGTATCTATGTCTGACCTGTGTGACATCACTATTCAAACACCAGCTTAATTTGTCTTACCAATCACTCTCATATGAAAGCTGTCAGGTTATCCATTTGAAATCCAGATTTTTTAAACTACAGTGAAACTAAAATATTCAGTGTTTGTAGTTTGTAATTAGGGATGCATTGATATATCTTCATATTAGCACACCTGACATATTTCAATCCACGAACATTGGAATCTAACATCCTTAAATCCTTTTATTTTCTGTTTTGTTGGGATACATTACGAACTACAGCTGTTAATTTGACAACGCAATTCAAGTGTCATGGTCTTTACTACAAAATAATCTTACATTATACATGTTTGAAAAAACATCTGTTTTTCACCTGCATTTGTACTCTCTGACTGACGGGGTTTTTTTTGTCCAAATGGCAATGGTTACCCTTGTCTCACACATAACATCTCATAATAATCGATCATGTTGTCCCTCTTATTTGTAGCTGATGGTCGTCATGGCATAGTGAGAGTAGACCGTGTCCCTTTGGCCTGCAAACTGGTTGATCTTCCCTGTATGATTGAGTCTCTGAAAACAGTGGACAAGAAGACATTTTACAAGACTGCTGATGTCTGCCAGGTAAACCACTGCAGTGGCATTAAATTTAGGATGTGATATTCATTGGATACATTTGTTGCTCAAGTTTAGGATGACAATCGTGAATAAAAAGTAAATTTTGTCAGGTAGAGCAGTAGCGTGGCATTAAGGTTAAGATGTGATATTCATTTGATACATTTGTTGTTAGGTTTAGGATACTAATTATGAATAAAAAGTACTTTTTACATTTTTTAACATGTACATTAACATTTAAAACAATTTTTTTGTCTCAGCTTTTCCTGTTCATTATAACACTGTAGAACAACAGCATTAATCAGCAGAATGCAGAGTAATTTACCATTCATTTTTGCATCCATGGGTTAGATGCTGGTATGTACACTAGATGGAGACCTTTACCCTCCTTTAGAGGAGCCAACTGGCACCGACCCTAAGAGCAAGAAGAAGGACAAAGACAAGGACAAGAAATTCATTTGGAACCACGGCAGTAAGTAGACAAATATCTACACGCAACAGCTTTTTGAGCTGTTAATGTTGAAAACTTGGCACATCAGCAATTCAGGAAGCATATTTTGCCCTCTACAGCTGATTGAGACATTTTGACTTCACTAATCCTGTTGTTTTGGTTTCCAGTCACCTGCCCTCTGAAGAACACACGCAAGAGAAGATTTAGGAAGACGGCGAAAAAGAAGGTTCTGACATTTTCATTTCCCCCTCAGCGCTCCCCTCCCCTTTCCCATCTGTCTCTTTAGCATCCCGTCTGATGATCCATCTCTTTCCGAGGCTCTCTTCCAGCAAGACATTTACATTTCATAAAACAGGAACTGTGGTGAAAGTGAAAACTAAGATTTACATATAAATAAAGCCTTTCCATCTTAGTTTGCCCCAAAGGCATGCAAAAAAGCAATTTCACTATTGCTTTGATCAAAGTGAAAGCGAGTGTGCTTGAGCGCTACACTTCTACTTTGTCTTCAGAATAAATCTTCCTGAAGATGCAGAGCCGAGCCATATTGATTTGGCCCCTTCTGTTTTTAATCGCTAATGTGCTTCCTGGCATGCGGCCAGCTGCTACCTGTGTGTGTGTGTGTGTGTGTGTGTGTGTGTGTGTGTGTGTGTGTGTGTGTGTGTGTGTGTGTGTGTGTGTGTGTGTGTGTGTGTGTGTGTGTGTGTGTGTGTGAGAGAGAGAGACACACACAGGAAGAGAGTGAGAGAGATGCTGCTACACGTAACCCAATCTCTTTGTCTCTCTCTCTCTCGCAGTACATTGAATCTCCTGATGTGGAAAAGGAGGTGAAGAGATTGCTGAGCACAGATGCTGATGCTGTCAGTGTCCGTATCCTTTCAGACACCTACTAATATTTTGCACATCCATCATGCAAAGCCTAAAAAGCTAACCAACCAGTAGTGTAACCAAGCAAACCAACACTGGTGTTTATCTCATATAACAGCAAGCAACAGCATGTAGAATCAGATGGAAATTTTTGTTAACGTAAACGCTAACTCCTAGCCATGACTTTAGCTTTTAAGAAGCATCGAATAGGTGGTACTTTTTAGGACTAACATAACCTCGCTTCCATCTAACATCCAAAATAGGTTGGTCTGAGTCCCAAGCGGGTGTCCTGACTCCTCTCTGGCTCACCTGGCTTGACTCCTTCCATTGCCTTTGTGAGAGAGATGCACTTTGCAAGGAGGCTATTAGTGCTCTAATGAAAGTCTAAACTTGCCTGACAGAAAAAGAGCACAGCAGGGCCGCTTTGAGTGGCTGCTTGCTGTGTGTTAATTGAGATGGACTGTTCATTATCATTGCTTAGTTGGCTACAGTGAAGCTAGATTCTAATTATAGGTTCAGCGTTTGCATGCAGCAGCAGACACACACACGACACACTAATGAATGTTAGAAAGTTAAGGCAGTTCCCATCATCAAGTATCACCTTTCAAGTGTACTTCAAAAGCAGAGTTTTGAAAGACCGTGAGTCTTTTAGTGTAGGACTTCTGAAAACTGAGAGGAATCTACAGAGGGTATGTTAACTTTAACCCATGACGTTCAGGGTGGGAAATCATAGCAGAGGATGAGTCCAAGGAAGCAGATCAGCACGGCTCTCTGGCCAACCTGGATTCCTCACCTGGCACCTCGGGACACAAGATGGGTCATGGGTCCTCTGGTAAGTGAAACATGTTCTTCATTACTAAGTCATGAGGAATAAGATGTGGTGGGCTTCGTTAGCATGCTGGTTCCTCCAATCTGTTAAAGCAGCAAAAGGGGTATGTGTTGTTATCTCTACCACATGGCGTATAGAAACGCAAAGCAATAAAGCCTGATCGATACTGTATTTTTGAGGCGATACAGATATTGATATTTGAGAGTTTTTGAAAATGATAGATCATCTTATGTTCATTTTTTTTTTTTTTTACATAAGATAAGGATCCCTTAAATTTGTTAAGAATATGACCAAGATGTGCACTAAGTGGGACGTTTTACCTCAGAAAAATAAACTTGTCAGTGCTCTCTAGTGTACAAACAATGTAATGGAGACGCTGTTTCTAAACTATCTCAGACATGTCTTTGGCATTTCTGTACTGCAATTTCTTGTTCTTGACTGGCCGACGTGTTGATACTGATACATCTGCAGTAAGCTAATATCGTCCGATTTAGTGGTCAAGCTCTTTGTGTGCAGGTGCCTTGAAGTGGCACAGATAGCTCTTGCGATTGACCTAACTATTGTACAATGATTTCTTTGATACTCCCCTCACCGGCAAAGGTTTCCTTCTTCATTTTCAACATGCACACCACCCTTGTCACTCCTGATAGCCTCTGCCCCAGTGGTTTGAAATGGAAATAGAGTGCACCCAGGCATTAGTTACTCTTTGGCCTTAAGATTATTTTTGCCTCTGGATTCACCAGGGGACCTTCCCCCAGCACCTAGGTGCACAGTGCAAGTAAGTGTGCTGGCACTTATACTGCAGGTGTTGAGGTGAGCGGTGTGCATGAGTGGCATGACTAATATTACTCTAAGAAAATGTGGTACCACAGTGTTGCAGGCCACCTGGTGCCCCCATTTTCCTGCTCAACAGCCGCTGCTGCTATTATTGTTATCGGTCTTATTAGTATTAGTATTACTATTATTATACTGCTATTGCTATATTGCTATATACCATTACCACTACTATTACTTTACATCTCTATGTGGAACTGTACTGTAATACTGTATGTTCTCTTTCCTCCTGCTCTCTCTCCCTCTCTCTCAATCCAACCGGTCGAGGCAGATGACCGCCCACCCAGAGCCTGGTTCTGCTCGAGGTTACTGCCTGTTAAAAGGGAGTTTTACCTTGCCACTGTCGCCTAGTGCTTGCTCATGGTGGGAATTGTTGGGTCTCTGTAAATATAAAGAGTACGGTCTAGACCTGCTCTATATGAAAAAGTGCCCTGAGATAACTTTGTTATGATGTGGCGCTATATAAATAAAACTGAATTGAATTGTAACAAAGAGATTTCAAAAACAAAATAATTTGAAAACCACTTATTGCTTTGTAAGATAAGCTGTTCACAACATCATGAGTAGGCTGGGTGTTTGGAGACCACATTAATCATACCATATCCCTAACTTCTGTTTTTCACTACACTGTTGTCTCTGTGACCCAGATCGAACCTAAGCAAGCGCTCTAAATTCTCTTCCTTCTTTGTGTCCACGGTAATAACACTAATGTGCGTTCCGCATGGCCAGCCCAGCGTGATGAACTGAGGGAGATCTTCAACGACATCAGCAGCTCCAGTGAGGATGAGGAGGACGAAGGGGACCGGCACGAGGACGAGGACCTGAATATCATGGACACGGAGGATGATCTGGTCCGACAGCTCCAAGACAAACTCAACGAGTCTGATTCTGCACAGCATGAAAGTGATCGAAACAACCAGATAGGTGAGAGGATATCAGGGTTTCTACACAGATGGAAAATTATTTAAAATCAGTTTAAAAACGTAAAGGTTTTGACGAATATTGGTGATTGTAAAAAATATATAATTATGGATTTTATGCCCCTGACATGTAGAGCCAAAACAATAAATCAAGTAATTGTTGTAAGTCCTTTTATCAAGGAAAAATTCCAAATATTTGCTGGTTCAAGCTTCTCAAATGTGAGGATTTGCTGCTCATCTCTCTTTTATGTAATTTGATTGGCTATGGGAACATGTGATCCAACACGTTTCACAGTTTTCTGTAATTTTATAGACTTAATGAGTCGATTAATTGGAAAAAAATTAATCGTTAATGAAAATAATTGTTAGTTACAGCCCTACTGACATGTAGTATTTTGTTGTCAAAAATAGTTTACATCACTTAATAAATTGTTTCCAGTTTAAAAATCTGAATTTTAAAGGTCTGAAAAAGGTTGTGGAATATTGTAAATGAAATACACGTACAAACTCTTGGATATATGACCTATATATGTATGTCCCTATGGTGGGAGGTGCATATTCATGTACATCTGTTCTTAAATTGAGCATGTGCGCATGTGTAAGCTTTTCTGGAAAGTGTGTGTGTGTGTGTGTGTGTGTATACCTACATGGATTGCAGTTCAGCATTAGAATTACGCAATCTTTCATGCTGTGTTTGCAACTTGCATTTACACCTCAGTGGGAATGCTGATTCTTTCAGCCGACTTACCCGGCATAACAGTTTTTCATTTTTCAGTCATATCGGTCATGGCCGAGAACTTGGCATGCTGATTTCAGAACAGACTTGTAGACCAGAGACAGTCCGACACGAAATTCAATCAAACCCCCTCAGATACTTGTCAAAGCAGAGGTCAAAAATAACCATAGCCAGGTGTCTGGACTAATCACAGCTGAGTTTTCTAGGTCAGACATCACACACGCACACAAATGAGTGGCCCTACTTTCACTTAAATACACATGCTGCGCCCTCGCCCACAGAGATGCACACACTGACAGCTCTCAGCTCTCCTCCTCAACTAACCAGCCTGACAGGTGTTGCGGCTGAGCGTTCGGCTCAGACAGCTGTCCAGCCTGACAGCTCAATGCCTCCTTATCTGCATACATGGAGCCGTCAGTCAGCAACACTACTGGTCAGCTCCACTGTAGCAGCCCAGCGGAGCCTTTATCTATGTGTCGGAGTCTGACTGTGCGTGTTTCTGGCAGGCCTGCAAAGTTGTAATAAACAGGTCTGCAGGGAATCTTCCCTGCTTGATGTTACATATTAGATGGGCTGCATCAGAGGAATGATTGGGGGGGGGGCATACAATTAGTTTGGAAGATAGTTGATGACGATGGAGCCACAGGTTGTTGTGAGGCACTATCACTTTGGCTGGATTTAATGAGAACCCTCTGTGGAACCCAGAGCAGACTGATTTAGTTGTGTCTTTTAGTGCTTGGGCCTGCTGGCTCACGTCCTTTTAAATGGATTTGTTGTTCCCATTAACTGCAATTTGTCAAACTGAAATGGAGGCATCCTTGTGGTTCAGCAAGCTAAGGTGCATAACTTGTCCTCATCATGGCTTTGTGGGTGTAGTGTTGCTCTCAAATTATGTCACATCATCATCTCTCTCCGACCTTTTCTCCGAAGAAAGCAGAAGCGTAAATGACAGTGTGTTGTCATGACAGTCGTAACATGTGAACCCCCGCTGTTCCCTGCAGTTATGGAGTATCAGGTGCAAATCAACGGCGTCAAGGCCAAGCTCCAGGAAACCCGCGCCCGAAAGAAACAGCAGGAGGAGCTCATCATGAAAGTGGAAAACCAGGCCCTCAAAGTAAGCAGTGAACACAAACACACAAACAAACACTTTTTTCAGACACATTCAGAAACTAGGTCTGCATGTACAGAAACATAAACAACAACATGCTGATGAGCTTGGAGGCAGAAGTCTTCATGCAGCATAAGTTCTCTCAACAGTGATGTGAAAACATAAAAAAACCCAGCAGATTACACACAGTGTTGGAGGCCATTATTTAGGTTTTTTTGTATTTTTAAAGCCTTAAATATTAAATTAGCCCTTTACCATATAAGCATTGCTATGCAGAAAAAAATGGCATGAAAATTCATTGTTCTGCCAAGCGCTCTTTAGTGGAGACTTTACAATGAGTGAAACATGAGCAGACATGGCCCTTTTTGCGTTGCCATTTAGAGCTCTCATTGCCCGGTGTTTTGGGACCGTCAAAGCCCATCTCCAGTCGTTATTATCACAGTCGCAGGGAGAAGGTCAGCTGTCTCTGACTGGCATTCCAAGTGGCCTTTCTGTCGGAGAGGAGATAGCGACACGAGCGGCCCAGGCAGACGCACATTTAAAGCCATCACAATTTAATGAGTCTCAGCATGTCGACTCAAACAAATCTTGTTTGTCTCTCTCCTCTCACAGAACCGCTTCCAAGCTTTGTTGGATGAGATTATTCAGCAGGAGGAGCGGGAGATGGAGCAGGTAAGAACCTTTTCGTAAAAGCCGAAGATCAGTGCTTGCTGTGAGCTGTCTGCAGCTTTCAGCACTTTGCATGAGTTCATCTTCTTGTATGAATGTCAAATACCATGTTAGCAGATGGCATTCTGCTTGCTGTTCTTTTTAAACCCAACAATTTTCATGCCTGATAGCAAAGTTCAAATTCAATCACATGAAATTTAATTTGTCAGCAGCTACCAGTGGAGTCCTTTTTGCAGCTATGGCATAGTGGCCACCCACTGTCTTGGGTCGTTGTTTGTATTGACAAATGAAGGCAGCAAATTAATATGAAAAGACATGTTAATCATCATCCACTTACCCTCCAATTACACCCCGGGGCTGTCGGGCATCAATCACGCCTTCTATTTTCTGCTCCAACAGCTGGCCTCCCTGCAGGAGCAGCTGGACTCCCTGATAGAGAAGTGACCACCAGGGGGCAGACTTACGTCATCTTCAGCAACACTTACACACATGCCAGGAGGAGGAGGAGGAGGAGGAGGAGGAGAGGCGCCTTCATCCAGGGAGGAGGGAGTCTTTATTAGCTGACTTGCTGTGTCATTCCTTTCAGTTTGTTGTTTTCATATATTACACTTACGGCATACTGATTTCTGTATTAAAAGTCAATGTTTTGTTGACAAAATGTGTTAGTTAATTAATGAATAAAATATTTGGTTGGCTTGAACTGTAAATATTGTGTCTGTTTTGCTTGTCATCTTAAAGCTAAATGTACTCTCAGACAACTTTTACCGCAGCTTGCCCTCTTTGTATTTCATTACCTGTATGAAGAATAACCTACATGATACACAAGTGTCCAAGAAATGCAAACGGTCAATTTTATTGCATTTTGGGCATAGATTTACACAAGGGGGCAGTTTGATTTTGCTCATTAACATCCTTTTTCCGTAGGTGGATGAGCCTTCCTCAATGTGTTAAAGACACAGTGAAACAAAAGTTAGAGGGTCTTTAGCTTCAGTAATGTTATGTACATTATTTCATGACGCTGCAGAGGACTGCACACACACCTCCCCCACCTGCATTGTTAGACCCAGAGGTCTTTTCACAGGTTTACCAGCTGAACACACACCTCCTTTTATATTGGTCTGCTAAAAAAGTGCGGTTTTATATGATGGACGGGTTAGCTAGTTGCCCCAAATCACATTTGATTGGTTACATTTATGTAACCGCCCCTGAGTTCAAGATGAGTCATCAAAATATTTTTACAGGACGAGAAAGAGGCATTTTGGTATTACAAATACTCAAAAAATTATGTTTTTGACATATTTAGCATGTAAGAGATAATGAATACTTCACATAGGAACACAGGATTAGAACATTTTCATTTCACTGTCTTTAAACTAGGTTAAGATGTAGCTGACTGTGGCACTGGCAGCATATAGTAGTTTGCATCTCTGTTACTGCTCACAAGTGTATTTAGCGTACAGTTCACTGAGTTTACTGGATTTAACCCGTTCCAGGACAATTTACACTCTTAACAACACATCAGAATCCAGATTTGAGTTTCTCACACTCTCATTTAAGTGCTTCCTATTCAAATGAGAGCTGGGATGATAAGTCAATTGATCGATTAGTTGATTTATAGAGCAACTTTTTTGAAAGTCATTTTTCAAGCGAAAATGGCAAAACTGTGCTGTTTCCAGCATCTCAAACGTGAAGATTTGCTGCTTTTCTTTGTCTTATGTGATCAGAAATTTTGTATCTTTGGGTTTTGGACTGTTGGTTGGACAAAACAAGCAATTTGATGACATGGCCTTCTTCAGGTTGTGATGGCATTTTCTGACATTTGATGGACCAAACTATTGATTGAGAAAGTAAGCAGTAGATTAATCATCAATGAAAATAATTGATAGTCCTAGTTCAAATTTAAGTAGCTACTCTTAAAGGGCCAGACAGCTGCATCACTAAACCATCATCACGTCACCAGATTACTCTCCTTCCAGAATGATCTTAACTCGTTCGAGAGTGATCTGGGCCTTTCTCGTTGACGTGATTCTGGGCCCGGTGGTCCTCCCCGCCTCTCCCGCTCCTTCCAGCAGGGATTGCCCCACCAATCGCCAGGGTAGGCGAGAGATTAGCTCCTCAGATTAAAGTGTCCACCTCCAAACCCTGCCTAATCCTGCCATCTGTCAGAGAGCAGCTAACCAGCCAAGACTCTCTCCACTGGGCTAATTAGAAAGCCAGAAGAACACAGACCTAGAGAGGAAAAAGAAATCTCCAAAACACACACACACACACTTCTCTGGCTGGTATTGCTCAAGGCAGAGTGACAATGGAGGAGACATACCTTCTGAACCTTCCAGGAGTCAGGAAGAAGATCCTGGCTGGAGGCACAGGACCGCTGCCACACTTTCCACCTGGGACAAAGGTAGCAAGTCACAGTTAACGTGATAACCTAAATAATACTAGATTCAAGCGCAGTATGATAGGAAATGGTTCCTTATATATTTACCATTGTGATGTAAATAATGTTTCACAGAAAAAGGTCTATTTTTAGCTGTGTGTTGCATTGCCCACTTCAATTAGATTTTGATGAATTATTCATGAAGTGAGTTTTTTTTATTCTGTATCTGGCACTTAACACACAGAGCAAACATTTGGTCAACCAAATTGCAACATGTTCTTTGGCACTGAGTCTGTGTTTCTGTTCATCCACTGATCCGCTGGTCGCCGACTTTTTTCCCTTCCTAGTCAGATCCAGCCATATGGCACCGAGCCTGGACACTGACAAACATTTTCCGTGACAATGCCAGCATGAATTTCCACTTACCTGTGTGTCTGTATTACAGTGTGTGTGTTCCCTTCCAGGTGAGGTGATTCCCGGTCGCTCACAGTTATCACACCATTATACACAATCTGTCCAGCTATAAATAGAAGATTACATGGAGCCAACGTAATTCTGCAGTCAGAGTGACGGGAAAGGCTTTGAAAATCTTTCACATGCACACAAACAGATGGAACACATAATGAAAACCAGCATGTCTGTGTTACACAAGAAGTGACTCAAATATATGACAGCATTCAGTCAAATTCAGTGTTTTGAAAATACACATACCAAGCTTAAAAAAACCCAATAACAACATAGAAAGTCAACAGCTGCAAATTGTCAAAGTTAACAAGTTATTTAATCTATTGTATTTATTCTGTTATGTCTCCGTGTCAGACATACAGAACAAAAAAAAAAAAGGTAAGAAGAAAACATATATATGTAGGCCTACACATACTGTACTTGCATACACATACATACATATACAGTACATACATGTAAAATTAAAAAATCAAAGGCAGCAATTCCCCAGTGAGGATTTTTTAATACTGGAACTCTGTTTTAAAGTACACCATTATTAGATTTTGTATGTATTTTTTAAAGTATATTTTGTTTCATTCATTTATCTCCACCCTCTAACTCTTCCTGTCCCCTGCTCCCTCCTTCCATCCCAGCTGGTTTTCCATTTCCAGACACTGCTGGACAACTTTGAGCGAACGGTCATCGATGACAGTCGACTGGCTGGCAGGCCAGCTGAGATCTTTGTCGGAAAGATGTTCAAGATGGAAGTCTGGGAGACCCTGCTGACGTCCATGAGGACTGGAGAGGTGGCTGAGTTCTGGTGCGATGCCACTGTGAGTTGAACCACAGACTTCGCACAAGCACACATACACCGAGATATTAAAAAGCTCCTAATAAGCTTTTGCTCCTCATTATGATGTGCATGAACTAACCCTCTGAATCCTCCTACATGCTCAGTATTATAAACACAAACAAAGCAATCTATTTGTGCAATGTTTAGTGTTTTTCTTCTGGAGAATAAAGTAATTTGCAAGTACAATTGTGGCCATTTCTTGTGTTTTCCTAGTAGGACTGATTGGCACAGGCTGGCAGCACCAGGGGGTTAGCATGATTAAGTGCTTCTATGTCTTGTTGCAGACCTGTTGTTCATGTTTTTGTTGATGAGTTCATTTTGCAGCACACAGGCTTGTACCCCATCGTGTCCAAGGGAATGAGGCTGATCGCTCAAGGGAAAGACCCCCTAGAGGGCCAGAGACACATGTGCGGCATGGGAAACATGTTCCACTATCACTCCACTGGTTTCCCAGAGCTAGATGAGCTAATGAGAACTCCTCAACCACTTATATTTATCATGGAGCTGTTGCAGGTAAGCATCAGTGGCAAAATACTGTGTGTCACACTGGATAGCAAAGGAAGACAGTGTATAACGGTATCAGCTGTCTTCTCATTTTTTCAATAAACATAATTTCTCAGATTTTAGCATCTGTAAACATAGGCTAACAGTAAGAAAGACACAAAAGTCCTATCAGCCTCAAACATTCAGCTTTGAAATAGTATCCAGAACAAGCTTGAAACTCACCAGGGGGTCCAGCAGCAGTAGCAGTAAATTAACATCTTCCCCGTTTCAGATAGTTTCACAATGCTTTTCCACGCACAAGTTGACAAGTTTTCAGTGGTGGAAGAAGTACTTGGATCCTTTAAAACAGCAATACCAGAATGTAAAAATACTCTGTTGCAAAAGTCCTGCCTTCAAAATTCTACTTGAATAAAGAAAAGTATTACTAGCTAAATGTACTTAAAGTATCCAGATAAAAGTACTCATTATGTGCAATTGCCCCTTTCAAAGTGTTACATTATGGAGGTCCTGAGTGATGATTTTTTTTAAACCTTGTGTAAGTTATTATCTTGAGCAACAAAATAAAAAATAATTTTTCGAGACATAGGAGGCTCTCCTGTTTATAATTTTTATTGGTGACCTCATGTAAATCAGCGACACAACAGAAAATGCCTGTGTGGTTATGCAGGGCCTTTCATCTACAATAATGCATCATATTTTATATAAGTTAGTTGATCATATGTTTTTTATGTAAAATCAAAGTAACTAGTAACTATCAAATGTCAAATGTAGTCGAGTAAAAAGTACTATACATTTCCTTCTGAAATGTAGTGGAACAGAAGTATAAAGTACCATAAATTGGAAATAGAAAGGTACCTTAATATTGTATTTAATTACAGTAGTTGAGTAAATGTGCTTAGTTTCCTTCCACCACTGCAATTCTTGTTCTTGTTTAGCATTCACTTGTGCTTCCATTGTTTGGGTTTTTCTCCTTTTGACGTTTTTTGTCCTGTCGTGCACGCCTCCTGCCCCTGCTGCTTCCAGGTGGGAGACCCCATGTCGTACCACAGAGAGTCATGGATGATGGACAAGGATGAGAAGCTGCAGATGGTGCCAATTCTCCACATGCAGGGCAACGCGCTGGTCAAGCAGAGACAATTCAGAGAGGCTGCCAGCAAGTACAAAGAGGCCGTCCTGCTGCTGAAAACAGTCCAGTCCAGAGTGAGTGAAGGATTAGAGAAGAAAGATGGGATGGAGGGAGCAAAATGAGTGATGTGCAGGCTTGTGAATTTTGAGGTTTTCTCAGGATTTTAGGTTTTTGGGACATGCAACTCCTGCTGGTTTCCAGGGGGAGATTCCTGTTTTCCTGTTTTGCTCTGCTTCACTGTGTCCCTGATTACAGTCAGTAGGGTGGGAGGGCTGGCAAAGGAAAGAGGAGGGAGCGCTGTGGAGGGCTGTCTAGGATGAGAGGGGGATGTAAAGTTGGAGGAATACTGGTGGGACAACAAGTTGTGTTTGAGATGTTTTGATGAGAGAGTGTAGATGATTCTTTTGTGCGTGAGAGTGATTTTTGGCAGCTTTAAACATATTCACGAGTTTGATGTTGGAGGCTTAGAGATAGTTGGCCTGCGTGCAAACAGCTAATAACGCTCTGTTAGGCAGAGATGCTGCTTTTGGTATTCTTCAGTGTCCCAAAGCCATGTCATGTTTGAATCTGTGTGAAAATATTTAAACCTACAGAATTCACATCAATTATCAAAATATGTGTAGGAGATGCCAAGCGACATAGCAGCGCTGATCATGTTCTTGTTCTTCCATCTGTGAATGTGTGTGTGTGTGTGTAGGAGATGCCGGGTGATATAGACTACATTAATTTGGGTCGAATGATCATCCCCCTGGAGTTGAACTACTGCCAGTGTATGCTGGAGCTGGAGGAGTATTATGAAGTTATAGAGCACACCACCGAACTGCTGGAGAAACACAACGGTAAATGGACTGAATTGTACAAATGTATTCTGAATGATTACAAATTATTCCTAATTTTTGGCACTGAAACACATCTTTAATCTACCTTTTCCTGGTCCAGAGTTGACTGAGCACTCTTTTTCTTTTCCAGAGAAAATGGTTAGCCAACCCCATAACTTGTGGAGCTGGCTTTTTGCTACCTTTGGACAGAACCAGATTAGCTGTGCCCCCCTAATTGCTTTCAGTCTTTATGCTAAGCTATGCTAACTATCTCCTGGCTGTAGATTGATACCGTTCTCATGTCTCTCTGTTAAATATGAAGCTACAGCCAGGAGAGGGTTAGCGTAGCTTAGCATAACGACTGGAAGCAGGGGGAAACAGCTAGCCTGCTCTTTGTACGGGTTAAACAAATTATATATAACGTGTTAATCACTGAGCTTTAGAGGTGCTAGTAGCCGAATTATTTTTTACCTTTCGACAGAGCCAGGCTAGCTGTTTCCCCCAGCGTCTAGCCCTTATGCTAAACTACACTAACCATCTGGCTTTAGCATCATATTTAACTGACAGACATGAGAGTGATAACAATTTTCTTATATAACTCTAAGCAAGAGAGCAAATAAGAGTATTTCCCAAAATGTGGAACTATTCTTTGTAATCGAGTACATGAAAAGCTGCTCAGTGATGAGTAAAATGAGGGCTTGTACTGAGTTACTTCCACCCCAGGATATGAACACCGTGACAAACATTAATTTCAAAATGTTGTAAAAAGCTGACAGGTCAGGGTTTGATGCCTGTGCTGGCTTTATTGCAGTGGGTGTTGCATGTTGCTGCTGTGTATTCAGTGAGAGTGTGTAGGAGGGTTTTACAGTTGGAGCAGCCCTGGGAATTGTACTGTCATACCCATGGCTACTCATATAATCCTAGAGGAGCTCACATGCTGGCACAGTCTCCACTTCAGAGCCTTACGAATTATGCCACCGAGGCAATCTTTATTTTACTCTGTCCCTCAGCCTGGATTTCCAGTTTTATATGTGTGTGTGTGCTCGAGCTTGTGTGGCAGGAGGAGTAAGGGTGTAAACTTGCTTGTGAGTGAGCACGAGAGTGAAACTGTATCGTGGAAATGATGAGCAGGAGTTTGTGAGCTCCACTGGCCCAGTTCGAGCTGCCATCACAGAGCTGCAGCCCTCTTCACAAGGCTTATAAGATTGATCCACCACGCACCAGCATCACCACCTTTCCCATGTTCTCCTTTTTCAGTGTCTTTAGTTCCCCTTTTCCGATGCTTTTCTAGCTGTACCTTCAGTTTTATTTCCCCTCTTTTCACACTTTTGTCTCCTTTTCTCCTTGGTGTTGTTCCTCCTGTCATCAATATCATGTTGTCTGTATCAGTTAAAGTCAACCACTCTACTGCTGTTTCATCCCTTCAACTCAGTTGTTTTTTAGGAAAGCACCCAGTGGTGGCTCACTGCAGTGTCTCTGCTTTTGCCAGAGGCGACAAAGAAATCTGTATAAATGTTGGTTGAATGAAGATTTAGCGTACAGGGGAATTAAATGTAGAGGAACAGAAGAACTGAGCCATCAGTGAGCCAACCAAGTACATGAGCCTATTCTGCTGAAACAGAGAACACAGTGTGTATGTGTGAGCATGTGTGTGTGTGTGCATGTCCACAAGTTTTAAAAGAATGGTTCAACATTTTAGGAAATACACTAACACACTGATACCACTCTAATGTCTGTAAAAATGACAATTCACCCTTTTACGCAGAGTCATGTGCCGGACTACTTCTTCTTCTACTTACAGATAAAACAAAAGATATGACGTGTTAATTAGTGAGCTGTAGAGGTGAATTTTGTTATTGTTGGTCAGAGCTGTTTTTGTGCAAAGCTAAACTAACTGGCTGCCGCTCATAATATAACAGACGGACATGAGAGTGTTGTCAATTCTGATCCAGAGCAAAATGTAAAACTTTTGCTTTAAGACATGAGGTTTTTGTGAGGAATAAAGATGCAGCATTGTGTGCATTTTTGGTTTGGTTTGGTTTTGCAAACTCAGTGCTGATGAGAAATACACATACCGACAGTACACACTGTCCTAAATGCAGATAAATCACCACCTCAGCTTCAGCAGACAGAGCAGGTTTGTTATTGAATATCTATAGGTTAGACACTAATAACTCAGTTTTTCTTCATGCTTTTTTTCTTATTATTCGGTTGTGTGTTTTTATTTTTTTTCTGTTTCTCAGACTGTGTGAAGGGCTACTACAAGAGAGCCAAGGCCCACGCTGCTGTGTGGAATGAAAAGGAAGCCCGGAAAGACTTCAACATGGTGGCCCACCTGGACATCACTCTGGCCTCTCTTGTCAGTCGAGAGCTGAAGGCCCTGTCAGAGCTCATGAAGGAGAAGTACTGGGAGGAGAAGGAGAAATACTGGAACATGCTGGAGAAAAAGGAGAACAAAAATAAAGAGGAGGAACAAGAGGTGGAAGACAAAGGAGGACAAGAAGACAGTGAAAGTGTGACCGCAGAGAGTAAAGATGAAGTGGGGGAAGAAACAGGTGAAGAAGAATCTCCATCCAAATGTGCTGAAGTCCATAAAGAGGACCTCAGAGGAAATAAGGTTACACCAACTGAGGGAACAGGTGACGAAGAGGAAGCAAGCCGTTCTGAGATCGATCTAAACGCGTCCAATAAATACGAGGAGAAGGGCTGGCAGCAGATGTTGCGACTGGTCATGTTGCTGCAGAACGAAGGCAACTTCCTCATTAAAGAAAAACACTTTGAAGAGGCTTCTGCAAAGTTCAAGGAGGCCATAGAATATGTGGACGTCCTTCAGAAAACGGTTAGTCGAATTGATCATATAGTGACATTGTGTAAAAGCATGCACAAAAGTAGTAATGTAGTATTTTTCTGGAAAATGAAATGTAAAATAAAACCTTTTCTGACGGCAATGATTGTCCAGATGGACGCCAGGATTGATGCCGACCATATTAACAGCCTACAGTCCAAGCCATTCAGCGTGATGAATGGATTGAATGTGCCAGAAAGTAGTCTGACAAAAGGATTGTGGCTGGTAAACTATAATCATCTATCATTGTTGCTTTTTTACTGAAGAGCAGCTGTGGCATTGTAGGTATGCTGGCGAAGTGAAGAGCAGAGAAAGGAGCGCTAAAAATAACAGCTATCCACAGAGATATCACTGTGACAGCGCTCGCCTGAGCTTCTTTTCTCTTTCTTAAACTCCTTCACTTTTGCCACACCTCACTGTCTAACTCCCTCACGCCTTTCACACACAACAAACTCCCTCTTCTCGTCAACCCACCCTCTTCCATCTTCATTTCTCCTCCTCCTATTCTTCCAACCCTCCACCCTTCACCTCATGTCTCTGTCATCTTCAGCGTCCAATCTTCTTCATCATTCCCCCTGAACCCTTACATTTTCGTCTCTCTTTTTGTTGTCACACGTTTTCAATCTTGTTTCATCTTTTCAACATTATCTCCGCCATCTATCACCCCCACCTCCTCCACCCTTGTCATCCCACCTCCCACTCATCTTGTCCTCTCTGTGTACTCAGCGGGTGGATCAACAGGACGAGGACTGGGAGTCGCTGGAGAAAGTGCGCCTTCCGCTGACTCTCAACCTCAGCCAGTGCATGCTGGAGCTCAAACAATACCAGCAAGTGGTGGAGCTCAACAACAAGCTGCTGAAGAAGCATAAAGGTAATATATGTTAGTGTGAAGATGGAGTTTGAGGCGCGGGAGGAAACAAAAAGACGTGTTTTGATATAGAAATAGGTACATGAGTATATATAAACATCCTCGGCTTTCGTTTTTTTTTTCCTTACACACCTTCATTTTTGAGCTTAAAAATATCAAGATCTATTGCTTGTACAAATGCCTGGCCCTCAGCAAACGCCTGCCTTCACACTGCAACAATCCTTGATCTCTGTGTTTACCAGGGAAGAAGGAACCAAACATTCACAACCGCATTGCTGAGTCTCTCTTTCGTTCCCCTGGCACCCACCCATGGACATCACAGTCAAAAATGAATTCATTGTTTTCTTTTTGTTTCTGCTATGACTGAATTATTTATAGTTGAGGCTGATGTGAAATGGTTGTTCTTATGCTTTTCTTTTCCCTTCGTTTACTTTTCTCCAACTTTCTCCTTCTACCGTTGTTCAGTGCAGTTATTTCATCCTCCCTCTAGTTTTATTACTGCTGACCTCCTGATCTTGCTGACGTCCTGTTTCCTCTCCCCCACTGTCTTTTCTCGTACCCTATAGGTAACTTTAAGGCGGTGTACCAGCGGGCACGAGCACATGCCGCTTTGTGCAACGAGGATGAAGCTCGGAGGGACTTTGATATGGTGGAGAAATTGGACCCCAAGTTCAAACCCTTCGTCCGCCAGGAACTGAAAAAGCTGTGTGAGAGCATGCGCACCGTGCACGCCAGCCAGAATAAGACTTACTGGGATACGACGCAGGAGAAGTGGGGGCCTGGTGGAAGCAAGGCAAAGAGTGCAGCAGGAAAGAAGAACGTCAAATTTTCACAGAAAGCCACTGAGAAAAAAACTGAAGAAGATAAGAAGACAGAAGTCAGTAAGAAAGAAGACAAAAAAAGCTCAGAGAAACCCGCCCCTGCTGAGACAGAGGGAGTGGATGATGCAGAAACAGAGAAAAATCCAGATGTGAAAGCAGAGCAGAGTAATAATGAGCTAGAGAGCGGGAGAGAGAGTGGAGAGGGGTTAGATAATGAAAATATGGAGAGTGTCGTGGTTCATGAGGACAGGCAGGGTGCACCAGATAATCGAGCAACAGATAAAGATTGCAATCCTGCGCCCACCAGCACAGGCAAAGATAATGTAGTGAGCAAGAGATCAGCGAGCGATAAGGGCAGAAAGAAGGTCAAATGCCAATCAAGTGCTGCACCGGGCCCAAGCAGAACAAGCCAAGGGAACAAAGCCACCAGTGATAAGACAGGAAATGGTGGCACTCAATCAGAATAAAGCAATGGGTTGGAAATGTCTTGTACAGAGCCAAAGGAACGCAGGGGGCCGCTGAGGGCGGAGAGACGAATAGATCCTAAAACTGAGAAAGAACAGAATCATGGATGCAGAACGTGAAAAGGAAGAAAAGGCAAGTGATAAACAGCCAAACCTCAAGTCTCAACAGGAAATATTGATTCTGCCACATAGAAATCCAAATATAAACACCAGAAGACAAATTAATATAAACAGCCACATTTGGCACCATTCTTCAAGTTTCATTATTCAGTTCTCAACAGGATAACTGCAGGCACATAAAAAGGCACAGGCAGTCAAGGAGTTTGCCAAATACAAAGTTTTTATTTCTGTACACAAAGAGTAGAAAGCAGCCAGTAACCCACTTGTTATTACAGTAAAAAGCCGTTCTTCAGAAAACTTTTTATACAGATTAAAAACTCCAGAGAAAAGACAGCAAGAAGTGTTTGAGTGCTGGACAATAACATCAAATCAAAACAATTAAACAATAAACCTTTGAATGATTAATGAGGTATATTAATGGTGATTTAAAAAAAAAAAAAAAAGAAACCTCAGTTCACCAGTAAGGTATGAGTGTGTGTGTATATATGTGTTAGTGTTATCAACACCTTGTTTGAGGTTAGGTGATTCTTTGCCCTGACATGAGAGGTGACATACAAGCGCACGTGTCCTTATTACAAGCTTAGATGCATGATAGCAAACATGGAGGGTGTGAGGCAAAGGCAGGAGAGTAATGATCGGAGCCGTTAGCGTGTTGGCTGGCTACATGCGGTAACAGAAGTCTGGAGAGGAATAGCAGTGGCCTCTGGGGTGACTCTTGCCTCTGTGGAGATCCTTTTTTTCTTCAGTCACACAGCTTCAGTCACGCCACAGGGAGCAGGGTTTATTTTAGTGTATATGAGGAATATAGGGAGCTACCACCGGTATAGAAATCTGAACACGGGTCAAAAATCGGACGATCACACAGTCAAAAATGAGACTCGCTGCGTGACACTCCTGCAGCTGGATGACCATCAAAGTCAATTTAGACGCTGGTGTCAAACAGCAGGAGAGTGAAACGTGGGGACAGACTGTGTATAGTAATGTAACCACCTAGTGTGTTTATTTCAATCTGCCTCCTCTATATTGGCTTAAAATAAACACTTAAAAAATGCATCCCTATAGGGAATGCCTCATCTTCTTTTCTTTTTTTTTCACACGCTGTCACTGTTACATAATTTTGTGTACCCACATGCAAAAGTATGTAGATAACAGTGTGAGGCCGCCGGGTGATCATCAATCTGTAATGAGATGTGTGAATATCAGTAAATAAATGTCTATGAATAAACATTGCTTGGGTTTTTCATTTCACCCACAAGCCGCGCGGCTGCTCTTTGTTCTGACTTGTGAGAGCTTTACCAAAACTAATTCTTAAGCGATGCTGTTGTGGAGATGGATTCAACAGATGATAATGATTATCTTCGGCAGCTACACAGTGGCAGGCTTCAGTGGAAAGTGGAAGTGAAAAAGAGGGGAGTGCCGCTCTCTCTTGCTTCCCTTAAGGCTATTAGCATTTGTATTATGAGCGGCACATCACCTTTCCAACTCACAAACCTGTGGTACTACGTCCTTGGGGACAGTTCCCTAGCAACAGTATCAAAACTAACAGGCAGCGAGTGCTGAGGAGGATGGTGTCAAAATGTGAGCGCTATGTGCCTGGAGGGGTAGCCCGTAATGAACGCAGCACATTGGGTTTCAAACTCATGTATGTGAGGTCAGATTGTCGTTTTAAGGATTAAGATGAATTCCTAACTGTGTATATCTCTGTCTTTTCTGTGAGAATGAGGCGGTACGATTGCCGAGAAACACACAGCGCCACAGCTTACTTCTTTTAGGCAATCTCTTGTCTTGCGTCTGGAGATTTTACTGTGGCAGGCACATCAAAGTGGATCTCTCCCACCAGCCCTCCAGGAATAAATGGATTGGGTTTTTTTTTCACCTTTCCACCCTTGTCTCTCAGATCTTTAGTCCCTCCAAGCACCCTCAGCATCATGGGTTCACCCATAATAGCCCTATTTAGCTGGTTTCAATGAATGGATGCTCACGCACGGTGAACATCCACACTTTTCTATTTTTCCCGTTACTTCAAATTAACCACCGGCCTGTCCGGGGACTGACAGACACAGACACACAAACCCACACGCCTGATGCAACCTGCTTCCCTGAATGTAAAACACAAAGGAGAAAAAAAAAGTCCAGAAAGACTAACTGTTTTATATGGATTCAGTTTGGCTTTAAGGCATTAATTGACTGTGCTATGTTTAGAACAGAAAGCACCCCATGACCCTGATAACGATGAGGGCAAAGTTGTTTCAACCACTCGTCTTTTTGTAAATCTAAAAGCAATTAAGTACGCATTAGCAAGGGAAAATGAGGCTTGTAGAGTCAATAGCTACTGTTCTTTTCAAATCTACATGGAGAGGGGGGATTATTCAGGATGAAGTCAGTGTAGGACAGCGTTATGGTGGCTTGCCTTGTCCCCCCTGTAGTGTCTGGAATTGGCCTAGTAGAGAGAGGGAGCTTTAGCCTGGCAGCACTATCGCCTGGAGCTTCTTCCTTCTCTTTCTCTGCACACAGCAGGAAAACACTGAGGACGTCTGCATGCTGATATTCATCAGCAGACATTTCCTCAACAAAACCGAATTTCAGTGACAATCTAAATTGGCTCAAAACTGAGAGTTTGTGTGAATCCCGCGAGCCAAAGAGATGAAATGGATCTCCATTTTTATGGAAGTGTATGAAGTCTGTATTTTGAGTGATGCAGCACAGCACATATAATGAGAGAGCCATTTGTGGATTTGTGCACAATGGGGGATGGGTGCATTATAAATAGGGAGTATGGATGTAGCAGCATAGATGGGTGTGTGCACGTATGGTGAGTGTAAGTGGTTCTGTATGAGTGTAAAGGGCTCACTTAGGGGAGGCGAGCAATGAGAGCGACAAGCAGTTTGAGAGGATTAGAGGAACACAGTGTGTGCATACAGAGGCGCTGTGCTAGCGGGCACTTTGGCTGTCTTAAATAAATCATGGATTTAACTGATGATATGTCATTCTCACAAAGTAAATAAGCTCATTGTGGGTGCTGTCAACTCCCTGACAATCTGCACCACGCAGCCACATGAAATGCAGTCAGCCCAGCCCTGATCTAGTTTACACTAGCAAGCTTTAACGCACCACCTCCCTTCAGAAAACAAAAATAACAACCATGATAACACATTGAAGGAGAAAAAAAAAACACAATCACTGAAGATGCAGGCATCCTGACAAAACAGGGGGATATTCTTCTTATTCCTTTTTGCATTTTTTAAAGTTCTTTTCATGGAAAGTCCAATTTGTGCTGTGGACTGATATAAAGCTTCACACCTCTGAACGACTACACAGATACTGGTAAGCACAGTGTCTTGGCTGGGCATTTTCCTTTTACTTTAGTCTCTCCCTGACCTGCTGCTAATGTTAGTTTCCTTTGGCTCGTTAACATGGTGTCAGGCTGTGCCACTGAAGTTACGAAGCACAGCCTGGCCAAACGGACATCAGCGTGAGCCTTTAGCAGTTTGCATGAAAAAGGCTTTTAGTGCACAGAGTTCCAGTGGAGGGTTAGCTCTGGGTATCATAGCTGCTGCAGTGGTCACAGGGCCTGATGTACTGTGGCCTGACCTCAGCCGTATGGAGCTCCTCCCTCTGCCATCAGGCGTCCTTTCAGGCTTTCACTTAGCTCCTCCAGGCCCACTCGGGGTTAGATGTGTGAGGTGGTGCCTGAAATTAGGAAACAGAAGAAGAGAAAAAAAAGGAAAAGCTTTTACAATTTTAGGAACACAAGCACAAGACTGAGAAAATGTTCTTGGTTATAACTAAAAAGGCTATAATTATGATAATCCCTTTCTTTGTTCAAGTTACAGGCTTTGGACTGCCCAGCAAATTGCGTTTTGAATGTGACGGGACAGTTTGCAAAGTGTGTGACAGTGACGCTCTTTCTCTACTTTCTCTCTCTGTGCTACTGTCTCTCTTTATCTTACTCCTCCTCCCTGCCATTTAATCTCCCTGTCCCTCCCCCCGACTATCGACCCGCAGCAGTTCATATTTGCTCTCCTCTCCATCTCTCACTCTCCCGCGGGTGATGGAGGAGCAAAGAGTCTGTCTGTGAAGCGTGGGGTGCTACGGCTGCTACCATCCGTGCAGCCGAGACGAACTCACCCGGTTCTGAAGGGAAGACGTTTCTCAGCTGCTCGATGACCTCCTGGAGCTGCAGCACCGTGTCCTGTTCGTGCTCCATATCATCTCCTGACACACACACACACACACACAGAATGTTACACCTCTATGAATGATAAGGGGTGGGATGGGAGGGGAGGATGCATGGTTTCACATTCAAAGTGTGTGCATGTATTAAGCCCACATCTGAGCCTGGCTGCACGTCGCTGACCTGCTGCTTCAGTGTCAGTGGTCTCTCTGCTGGCCGGCTCCCCGTGGTGACCCCCTCCAGACACAGGAGAAGACAGGGTTGACGGTTCTGATCCGTTGGCCTCCGAATCATCTTTGGGCTGTTTTTAGGAAAGACTGATTATCATTCAATCCAAATAACTGCTCATATCCATCATGTTTCAGGCTACAGAGTCATTTAGCCTTTCACATAGTAATGAATGTGATAGTTAATGGCACTCAGCCCAGCAGTCCTCCACTGGCCTCTCCTAGCAGAATTATTTAAAAAAAAAAGCCAATTTTGCCCGACATCTGTTACACAAAATCATCAGGTTACTGTGATTTGTGCTTTGATAGACAGATAAAAAGATAGTGAATTGCAGTGCACACGGCAGCATTGCAGGAAACACACCGACAGAGGTGGGGGAAGGTATCAAATCACACTCAAAGATGCATAATGTAACTCGGAGATATGTACCGGTATGCAGCCCACCATCTTTTGTATTGTTTGTAGCAACACTGTAGCAATACTCAAGAGGTGAGTAAGTTCAGGAAGTTGCAGTGAAACTGGGAGTAATTCATACATACACTTCCACAGGCTACAAAGGCAGATTTGACTGATTTTATTGTTTGAGGAAATGAAAGTGTGATATTGTTCCTGGGAGATTTTTTTTTTTTACCCAGGAATGTGTACCTGCTCCTACTCTTCACGCTCTTCTTTCTTGCCCTTGTTTCTCCCGTTGTCACTCACTCCCTTTGCTTTGTCTTTATTCAGTGACCTGCATGCACAATTTCCATCTGTACTCCCACTGCTAACAATTTACACTTGCTTATTTTAGTAACCCAGTAACTGCGTGTGTCAGATCCCGCTCTCCTATCCATCTCTTTTTCACACCTTTCCTTTAGACTGCAGTAAATCTTTTTATATTACGCTCCAGAGTGTCTTAAGGCTTATCCTCTTTCTTAACTCTCTCTATACTGTACTTTTTTGTATTCCCACTATAGGTATTTCCATCTTGCAATGGCATATCTTAAAAGTTCAAATTTTACATTTTACCTACCTGATGTATGCACTATGATGCATACAAATGTTTAAAACCATTGAACGTCAGTGTGTCTGCCTGTGCCCTTCATTCAAACTGCAGCTACAGTTCAGTAACGTAAATATAGCTGATGCAGTCAACCAGAGCCCCTTAACAGAGCAGATGCTGTTGATGGACACATTGTTGACTGTAGGGATCAAACATCTGACCTTCAGTGTTTAAAGTCACAAAGTGCTTTACAGTAAAAACAAAGAATAAAAGTAAATAAAATCCAAAATGAAAAGATAAAACAAGATTCAATAATTAAAGAAATTACAACAAATACCAGCAGCTAAGAAAAAGCCATAAGATAAAAGTGAGTATTAAGAAGAGATTTAAAGGGAGGATACTGAGATCCTCAGGCAGGGAGTTTCACAGCTGAGGTGCCCAGGCACCTTCAGTGACAAGTCGAGATTTTGGAACCATTAGTAGGGCCCTGCTGGAGGATCTCAAGCAGCGATCAGGCTCATAGGGCCTTAGCAGATCACAGATATTGGCAGGAGCGTGACTGTGCGAGGCTTTAAAAACTGGCAATAAAATCTTAAAATCAATTCTAAAGCTCACAGGTAACCAGTAAACAGCAGCAAGGATTTGTTGTGACATGTTTGCTTCTCTTAGAACGTGTTAAAACCCTGGCAGCAGCGTTTTGTATAAGGTGTATAATTCTTTGGATGTTTTCGCCTGCTTAGACCAGAACAAAGTGCGTTGCAATAGTCAAGTCTGGAGGAGATAAAAGCATGGATGACCTTTTTCTAGATCTGCAAATGAGAGAAATGACCTGATCTTGGTTAAATGTCTCAGTTGGACAAAGCAGGACTGCACCACTTTTTGCAGGACATTTTTGGACATCCAATTCCTAATTTCAGCAGGGCAGGGCATAATATAGACACATCGTGGTACCAGGCTTTATCGGAACATACAGTTGCGTATCATTCACATAGCAATGAAAATCGATATCGATATCTACACATGATTTCCCCCAGGGGTAGCATTTATGAGGTAAATAAAAGCGATCCAGAATAGACCCCTGGGGCACCCAACAAAAAAGAGGAGTTAACTCCAGTGGTGGAAGAAGTACTCAGATGCTCTACTTAAAAATACTAATACCTGTCTTTTATGTACAGTAAATTTATATCATACTTTACGCACTTTCATGGTATGGGATTGCCCAAAAGTAGACTCCTTTTGGCAGGAAACTGAACGCACCATCTCCGCCTTGACAAATAGAAATATTCTAGTGCATCCAGCTCTTCACCTCCTTAATGACTCCTCAGAGTTGCTACTCACAGAAAAGGCATGTAAGATATGGCTGAGTGGTATGTGAGCAGCCAAGAAGCTCATCGCTCAACGTTGGATTTCTCCACAAACTTTGATTAATTTGAACTTTATTTAAGACTGAGTTTATCAATCTATAGCAAATTGTGGTAACACTTTAATTTATGGGTCCATGAATTCCTAATAATTTCCTAAGAAGTTTCCTGGAAAGAACAATTATAGGGAAACAAGAAAGTGATCAGTTGACTTTCAATTAATTCCATACGCTAAGCTAGCGTAACCTTGAGACTGTTGGTCAGTGCACTGCAGGTCAGCTAAACATGAAAAAAGGTTAAATTTGTCTACAAACAAACTCACAATTCAATATACGTATATGAAGAAAAAAGTTTCCAATAATAAATTAATAAATGTAGTGAAGTAAAAAGTGCAATAAATCCCTCTGTAATGTAGTGGATTAGAAGTAGAAATACTATAAATATATAATGGGAAAATTTCAAGTACCTCAAAACAGTACTTACGGACAGTATTTTAGTAAATGTATTAACACTACTGCTCAGCTCTCTCCATGACACCCCACCACCATGCCTCTCACAGAGGTGTACCTGTAGCAGTAGCTCCCTGAGCCTGCGCAGCTGGGACTCCAGCTGTTTGTTGTGGTCCTCCAGGATCTGCATACGGGTCTCCAGGCGCGTCTTGTGTTGCCGGAGGACCCGTGCCTCGGCCAGGAGCTCCTCATCCTGCTGCCCTTCCGCTGTGGGTGAACCTGGACCGCCCTCTCCAGCCTCAGTCAGCATGGGAACCGACGCCGCCTCCTCGTGCTTCCACTTGAGCCTCCTGTACTCGCCCTGCAGCACCCTGAGGACCCACGGTGGAGGACAGATGAAGGGAAAACAGTCAGGCTCACATGTTAGTGCAGCATACAAAATACACACACACACACACACACACACACACACACACACACACACACACACAACCAAAGGTATTTATCCAGCTTCCATCTGACAGACACAGAAATACGCCTCCACATAACAATCTGACATGTTTGTGAGTTATATAATTAGAATAATTTCACCACATGCGTAAAAACAGTGCAGCAAGGGGCTAATGTATTGTTTATATCTTACCATGTGGAGAGCAATCATCTTCATTTTGAACATAAGCTGCAATAAATCAGTGTCATCTATCTCTTACGTGTGGGGCACTAAGTCCATTAACTGACTGTGCGCTGTGCTGTGAAGCATTACTAAAAGTGTTTATTTGGGTGCTGTAAAATTATGCCGGTCTATTTAAGTGCTGAATTAGTAATAACCTTCTGTTTAGGACAAACATAAACTGCACATATCGCAGTGTCATCACACGCACACAGACATTGGCTTTACTTCCTCATTGTTTGGGGATCCCACAGACTCCACTGTTGTATGTGTGATGATAATAATAGAAGATTAGGGTTAAAGGTGTTTGATTCTGGTATTGATTTATTGTTCAGGTATGAGCCACATGAGAGCCACAGCAGAGGATATGAACTAAGCAACAGCAGTAACTACAGTCATAAATAGGGACAACAGAGCACACTGCACTATCATAACAGGAAGCATACTTTGTAGCAAAACTGAACTGGGTCAAGGTTTCAGACACCCAAAGGGCACAAGTGTATGTGTGTGTATGTAGCTGTATGTCGCTGTGTGTGTGTGTGTGTGTGTGTGTGTGTGTGTGGAAAGGTCACAACCAAATTGAAGACACGAGAAAATTATTCATATGAATCATTCGCATAAAGGTTGCCTCTGGTAACCAATTAAGAGGATAGGAGAAACGAATTTGCTTCATTTATGGAAAATGCCTGAGCCTCTTAGCTACTAGGGCACAATACATTCAAATTCAGGCATTAACTTCTAAACTAACGTGTGTCAGAGATGCTTTACACTCGTATCACACCAGTCAATCTATTATGGCCTCTTCCTGTCTCGTCTGCAGGACACCAACAAACTGTCAAGTGTTTCCATGTTATCACCATATTATTTTACAGGCTTTACTGTCATGTATGCACACAGAAAATGTTTTTTGTTTTCTTAAGCCTGTTCAATAGGATTTAAAGTGTGAAAGTGTTTACTCTCTGCAGAAGGTCTGCAAATGGCAGCAGACACACCAAAAAGAGTGTACTGCCTCCAGACAAGTGCACACACACACACACACACACACTGTATTTGTGTTATTATGCTTTTCTGATGAAAATCACTCCCTAAACCAAACTTGTTCTGCTACATGCCTTATCCCAAACCTCATTCAAATCTATAACCAAATCAAATTCAACACAGTTCTCAGTGCTTACAAGAATAGCACATTTTATGGATGTGATGGAGTTGGTGTAATCTGTTGACATACAACAATATGTGCAATCAGTCTGCTTCAGAAGGATTTATTGTGTGTGAAAACAAACCTGCAGTAATGACTCCACCACCCAAACAAATCAAGAAAGGAACCTAGCTCCAGACTCAAAGTACCATGTCCTAACAAACAAACAATGTTTGTTTTTTTTTGGCTACAGACCTGTTCTCGTTCTCCAGGCGGGCCAGGGTGCATTGGAGCTGCTCCTTGTCCTGGTGCTCCAGGTGGGCCAGCAGCATGTGCTGTCCGCAGGGTGAGTCATGGTCCAGGGCTGGGCTGGAGTGACGCAGGAGGTACTGATCTTCATCCCTGAGTCCCCCACACAGGAGACAGCACACTGAGCCACCAGCACACAGCCACCAGCAGCACAAAGCAGAGCCAAGGACGCCATGGGAGAGCAGACAGGCCAAAGCAAAGCAAGGCAAGCAGGGCGAGGACGAGACGCAATGCAACAAGACTGGACAGAATGAGATGGGACACAATGGCAAAGGCACAATGCCAGGTTCACAGTCCAAATATTAAATGATCTGTAATAAACTTGGCTCACCACACCGTTATAAACCCTCTCACTTTTATTAAAAATGGAAGGTGGATCTTAAGCTACATCACAATATATTGCTCAAATAATAAACACTTTGTGGAACAGAAAGCTTAATGTGCAGATCTATGATAGTAGACCTACGGCTGTAAAACAATAAATGCATCTGTGAATGTTTGGCAATTATTTTAATGGAAAGACAGCTGTCCATTTATATGTTGCGATAATGCTTTGGGCTACGAAGTAAAACTACTTTATTGAGCCAAAGTTAAAAGCAAGTTGTAGGCTTTGCATTGTAATGCCAAATTATACATCACAGAGGTATTTATAGGCCTAGTTCAAGCAGAGGGGTAAAGTCGAGATCCACTTTAGCTGCAGCACACCTCTTCTACTGTAAGATCTGTAATTTAGGAGGTCCCACGTAACCCTTAGATGCACTGGTGGGTCAACAATGAGCCAATGAAACCTGTTTTCTTTGCAATATTTGTTATACCAAAAATATTTCAGCATTTCATATTACAGGTTATTCCTAAAAAATATCGTTTTTGATTTCATCCCATTAAAAAAAATTATTTACCTCATTTACTTTGTTAAGAACTTTTAAATTATTATCCCAGTTTTCCATAAGTGGGTCAAAAACAACAAATAAGGCATTTCCTGTGGAAATTCATAGGGATCTTAGTCTCTTACTTTTGGATACACAGTATTTTCTGTAGGCCACATCTCATCTGTCATTCACATCAATGCTCACCCACATTATTTTACACAGACAATTTTACATTTGATGTAAGTGTTACCTATATATTTCTCCCTCAGAAAAATGTATATCACTAAATTGAAAGCTGTTTTACCTAACATTTACATTTTTATTATAATTATATGAAAGAGTATCTGCTATTATAATCAAATTAACCTACTTCATAGCTAGCTTACATTAGCTTTCCAACACTATTGTGGTTGTAAGTGAAATGTCATAACTATGCAAGTTTAATAATGTTATAATGCGAATAAATATTACAAACTTTACTAGTGTCGGTGTGGAATTCAAACAATTATTTTGAGCAAAATAATGAGCATAGCATTATTTATCATTAACAAAAAACACTGATTATAATATGGATTATTTTTGGTTCCACTGACCTACACATCTAAGGGTTCAATTACTACCTGGCAATAAGCAGGATAAGTGAACTCAGAACAATGCACACAGGTGGAGGCTGAAGGCTGCACACACAGGCAGCATGGTTCAGGACAGAAAACAGTATGATGCCAGCCAAACACCAGCTGGAGGCACAGATAGCACAGCGGCATGTACAGAGCCATGCAGCAGGAAAAACAGAGAGGCACTGACAGGCAGAAGGACGGGTTCACGGAATAAGAACAACAAGATACAAGGGCACAAGAGCAGAAAACAACACCACTACACATAAGGGGTAAAAGTGAAGTGTCATGCATACAAACACACTCTCAGGCATGAAATTATAGAGAGACACAGATGCAAATATTATACGTACATGCACTGATATACACACATTTTTGTGACAAAGCTCCATCCAAGCGACACTCTAGATACATGCACATGGCAGCAAAGACATTGGGAGCGGGTTTAAGAAGCACAGGTGTCAGTAGTAAAGAGTGTTGCTGAAAAGTCGTGTAGCTTTGTGTAAGCCTAAAACTAGCTTCTAATGTGGTGTCAATCACAGCCTTCTCTCAGAGCACACACACACACACATAAAACATGTCTGAAAAGAAATAATGAGCACACTTCACAATACACACACACACACACACAGAGACACACACACACCTGGATCCCTAAAAGACCAGACAACACTTTACACAGAGCTGCTGGGCATGCAGCCTTGACTTTAAAAAAAAAGGTAAAGATAAAAAAAAAGGAAGACCATCTCAGAGAAGGAGGAAACGGTCGACATCCCACACAGATATCAACAAAATAAGGCATGGACACACACAAATATATGATCTCAGACAACCCTAATCAGTCTTTCCACCTGGCACTTTCTCAGCTGAGAAATGAGGACTCACCTTATTGGCTGCTTAATTCACAACAAACATCCCTATTCCTCTCACTGCTGTAACCTCGCCATCGCCCCGCCACTCAGCCAGCTTCTACAAACACACACACACACACGCCTCTCTCTCTCCCTCGGCTGGGGCTTTGTGTGTCTACCACCAGCCAAAGACTTCAATCACAGCAGGCATGTGCATGATGAAGGGGGACTGTGTGCGCGCCGCTCGCTGTGGGTCATTTTCATTATGTAGCTGATTATTTATGTGATTACCCAATCTTTGCCTAACAGTCGAACATATATGCCCAAGCCTGAGCACACACGTAAACACAGAGACAATCAGTGTATCAAGAGGGAAGAGTGTACACACAAAACACACACATAATCCCCGTGAAAGGCTGTGGTTGTAATGAGGGGGCTCGGAGTGTGGGGGTGGCAGCATACTCACAGACTTTCATCAGGAGACAGGCTATCCGTGAAGAATGAACAATTCTGGCTCTCCATTTCTGCCAACCTATATATATATATATATATATATATATATACACACACACACACACATATTTACACACGTGTATACAAACAGACACACAAAAAAGAGAAATACAGGAGAGTGGATGAGTCAGAGCAAATGTAGGAGAAAGCAAAAGCAACACATTGATATTATCACACACTGGGGAAATATGCCCCCTCAAACACAAGATAAAACAAACAATCAGTACAGTTTAGCTTTTAAGTAGTGGGACTAAGACCTGTGGCCTGTCCACAAACATCTGGCTGACAAGACTGCAGAGTGGCAGAAATTCTATAGAGTACGAGCTATAAAAGTGTCCACAAAGAGGGAGAATAAAACTCTGATAAAATATCGTACAGTGTCTACCAGCATGCAGGCAATAAAAAAAAAATCTTTCAGAAATGTGCTGTTGTCGAGCACCACGGACAGCAACTGTGTGTGTGAGTGTGAGGAAGCAGCCAGTGAGCTGCTATGTGGCTCGTCAGGACCAAGGACAGTGCTTCTATTTCTGCATTATGTCCTGCTGACTGTCAGTGGACAGCTGCACTGTACATGCTGCTCTGTAAGCTGTTTCACTACTATAACAAATAAAAAATGCTGCAGTAGGGAAAAAAATGTTTTAAGTGTGTTAAAAGTACATGGTGCTTATACTGGTTTAGGTTTGATGGCGTAAATCACAGCTGGAAAAATCACATCACAAAATATTGTGAGGCAAATTGTAAAGTGCTTTATAAATTCAGTCCATTTACCAAATAAAGAAATAATGAAAAATGAGAGATTGGATAGATAAAATATTTACACTGGCTATAGCAAGAATGTAGCATATTATGCTGCATATTAAAGTGCATATTTTGGCTAATTCATATTAAATGGTTGCTAATATACCAGCTCAAATAAACAAAAAAATCAGTATCATGTATCAGTAGCCGTGTTTTAACACCACTCTTGCTTTTTCTTGACTGAAAAACCTTCGCCCTCCATCACTATCACCTTTGCCTACCTCTACCTACATGTATAGCTTACACCTGAATGTAGGGTCTGCCACCCACTCTCTGACCACCCATTAAAAGGAAATGTAGGAAGACATGATCTAAAGATGCAGGTTGAGACAGGTTGAGAGAAAGTGGATACACCACATAATCAATTCATCACAAACTGCTACAGTCCACTGAATATCACATGGCAATGATATATAACTGTGTTAGACAACCAAAGGGTGGGTTTCTCCTTCAAGTGAGGTAATAAACCAGCTCAGAGAACCAACCCACTGATGCAAATGTGCTAGGAGCCTTGTGGCTGCCCACATACATACATACATACATACATACATACATACATACATACACGTGTGCCACATGAAAGCTAGTCTTAAATCTACACTGCAGCAAACACACACAACACACCCAACACTGTATCATCTTTCGCAGAGTGTCGTCAGCTGAGGGAGTGAGGGCGTGGGAGGAGGGGTGAGTGATGTAGAGGCTGTCAGGGACATCCACATTACATCCTATTCCTCTCCAGTGTCCAGTGAGTCCGTAACACTGAGAAATTTAGGATTTATCCATGTCCTGTTGCAGGAAGCCCAGCCTGTGAACCTGGCCGCTCGTAATTCAATCTGCGACACTATTCATCAGAAAGCCTTCACAAACCTGGAGTCGCAGTCAGGGACAACAGCAAATGAGAAAGGAAAGGGCAGAAAGTAATGGGAAATAGTAGTGTGGCTGTGTGTGTGTGCGTGTGTGGGTGTCTTGTGCATACATGTGTGTTAAGCTTCTTGTATGATTGTAAATAGATGTGAGAGTAAATGAGAAACGGGAGAGAGAGCGGGGGTAAGAGAGGAGAAATCCTAACAGAGTTCTAAGAGCTTTTTTATTATCTTACTCTCATCCATCCTCTACAAGATGTCGAAGCAGCGCTGATGATGAAAGGAATGAACTCTACTCCTGCATCAATATGGGGGGAGGGGGAGAGATACAGAGATACAGAGAGAGAGAGAGAGAGAGGCTGTCTCTGTGTTTGACATGGCTATGAATCTGGCTTTCCTAACATCAAATACTTTCTAAATACTTCTGGAGACTACTTTATTGCCAGGGGTTAACACGTATACTCCTCACTGGCTGAAGGGCACTTTGACACAAACACACACACACACAGACTCCTACACACACCTGTCTAATATGTCATCTCAAAGGGAAGAATTTCTGACACTGACCTGCCAGTGATGACTATCCAGTATTTTTATATCAGCTTGACTTTCCATTAGTGAGCGGTGAGTTGTGATTAATGCGGTGAATGAATTCAAATAAGAAATGTGATTTCTCCCTTTATATCCTATATTAACTGACAGGTAGAGGGGTGGGAGAGAGAGAAAGAAAGAAATGAAAAGTCAATTGAAGTCAAATCTGCATGCTGCCGGAGTACAGATAAAATACTCAACATTCCCATAATAAGGACTGTCTACTCCTATTACAGCGGTGCTCAGATCAGGGTGCTCTCACTTCTCTCTTTTTCATTGTGTCTAAATCTGCAAATGCAGATACTCGTTCATTTTAGCCTGCGTATTGTATTTATGGCAGGCTGGACCAAAGCGATAACTGGTCAATGAACTACACGTGGAAGGGGGACAAAATAACAAAAACAGTACAATATACGTACATGGTAAATGCGTTTTGGTTAGAAGCGTAAGAAATAAAAGCAATGCCTCTTATCTTTTTGCCTCTCTTTTGCCAGACTACCATGCCAGGCACTGGCCTAAGCATCGGGAGCAGTGCTGACATGTTGACATGAGGAACCAGGGAATCGGACCGCCAACCCTGTGATTAGTGGCTGCCACCAACAGCAACACAGCTAACTAAGGCCTCAAAAACTACCATTGAATTTAATAAAAAGACCTCATGTTCTTGTAAGATGTGTGGCAATATGCAGGACAATGATAGCACTTTACTTTGACCGCCTCTATTGAGCACTTGTTAGCAGAAACTGGAACAAACTGGAACACACTACAATGTAGTTGTAAGCAAATAAAAGGTCATTTTAAAGTTTAACTAATGCATCTGTAACTCCTCCTATGAAACATATATACTGTATACTGGTGTATACATGGATGTATATATGCTTGATAACGCAGTTTAACAGAGCTGTAATCATGTGTGAAGATGTATAACCAGACATATGAACAGTGTGTTACAAAGCATTTGTTAACTCTTTACAAACATGTACAGATTATTCACAAACAGGTTTAAAGGATAAGTCTGATGATTCTGTATTTTTCTTATTGTCAACAAATCCCATGAAAAGACCAAAAACCAACACTGAATTGATCCAAATAACAAGTGTTGTCTAGCAAAGCCTGACACAGCTTATACATGCCTCTGTGCCGCAGAGCTCCATTGTTGTCCAAAACTATTAAAAACACTTCAGTGAGCCACACCGTTGCACTGGGTGACATGTTCCTTCATTACGATGAAAACGGGCGCTGCAGTTTATTTAGAGTTAATCCGATACACAATCCAGCTGCCAGAAATATTAACCAGCTCACCAGATCCGGGGCTGAAAATAGGTCCCCAACAAAATTACTGTTTGTGTAACATTTGCTAAAAGCGACAGTTGCCAGCTGTTTTAGGAAATAATGGAAGTATAAATTCATGACCTGCTTTTAAAGGTTTACTTCTTCAGTAGTAAAGAATGGGCTTGAGGCTGACAGCCACACACAGGCTGACAATAACAGAAATATAGAATATCACCAGCCTTATATTTTAAAACTGTTTAAACATATGTTCAGAATTCATGAAGACACATCATTATAAGAATACAATGTTGTCACGCATTCATTATCTGTTGCCACACCAGTAACAGATGCTTCATATGAGCTGCGAGTTGTTGTTACATTTCCTTATATCTACTTACAACTACATTATAGTGTGTTATAATGTGCTATAAACCATTTATCAATTGATTATTTAGTGCTCATAAAAGAGAAATAGGGAATGCTACCATTTTGGGACACTGTGTGAAAGCATAGCCCAATGAACATAGGTTTTTGTCTCAAATAAAGACCCTTACTGATTCATTCTTATGCAGAAAAAGACACTTGAGGAACAGAGATGGCTTCCTGACATGCAAAAAGATGAGAGGCTTGCTATGAGTAAAGTTGCTAAGATACTATATAGATACAGGGGACACTTTATTCAACCATGGGAGTTTTTCTGGCATTTTCTCAGCAGGTCAAGGAAGGCAGACAAACTGTGAATGCGTCTCATTTTCACTAAATTAGACCATTTCCTTTTTTTTCTTTTAGTTTCTTTTGGTGAAGGCTGTCGGCAGCTACAGTATTATACTGGTGAAGATTTTTCTGAGTGACCAACATGACTCAAGAGCTGTTTGAAGCAAACTGTACTGTAATTAGCAACAAATGCATTAACGTGGGAGGATGTAACTGAAAAGATATTAAAGAATGGAGAAGAAGAAAGGGCTAGATTAGAGACAGCAAGAGATAGAAAAAGAGGGAGAAATAAATGTGCGGGTGGGAGACAATAGGAGAGAGGGAGAATAAAAAGAAAAAAAAGGCAAACAGAAAACAGGAGAAAGGGAAAAAAGGGAGAGATAAGAGGGGTAAAGAGGACAATTGTGCCTGCTCTCTTGTTGGTGTGTGTTCCCTCTGTTTTGGCAGGGTGTAAGACAGTTGTGTGTAAGAGCCTCAGGGATGTAATACACAATGGCACACTTACAAGCACACCCACACACACACACACACACACACACACACACACACACAGCACCATACACACACAACAGACTCAGTGGAAATGTGTGTGTGTGTGCAGCAGCTCTGCAGTACTGTGGGCAGAGCTGCCAGGAGTGTGGGAGTCCAGTGCTGTGCCTTGTTTATAACCTGTCAGACAGACACTAATCCACACCAACAGCTCCCAGGTGACCAATGGGCTCACTGCCCTAGCAAGTGACAAGCCGCTAGGCGCGCTGAACCCCACTGACCTCCACACACACACACACACACACACACAACAACCACAAACTGCTCTGCTTAAGTGCACCAGCATGTGTTTGCGTGGAGAGTAAGCGTGAAGGAAACTGCTGGGCAGTACAGTCTCTACCCTGGCTGGAGTACAGTGCACAACGCAGCCAAATCAATACTTCAATCAGTGTGTGGTGAAGACTAAAGGGTGAGGGAGCAGAAGAGGTAGGGGAGGAGAAGAGGTGGAAGCAAGGGTGGAGAGAATATAAAGAAGGGGGGTTGATTTGGAGAGCAGAAAGTGAGAGACTTTGTTGTAATGATTTGATGCATAGCACAGCAAAGTAAGCCACGTACCTGCTGGCATAATGTTCAATCCTGCTGTGTGTGTCTGCGTGGGGCAGCTTGGGTGAGGAGCACGGCCTGGGAACAACAGAAGCAAACGTCAAAGCACTTTTAAGACTCTGCAAGTGTGAATGTTTGGTTGCAGAAAAGCCAAATCTAACACATATTGCTATAATCCAGAAGAAGAGAGTTTTGATTTTGAACATGGAAAACTTTATTCTTTATCCCCTAGGAGAGAAGACACTATAAACAAACTGATCTGCAGAGAAAGCTACTGGATTTAAACATGAAATACAACTGAGCCATGGACTAAATGAAGAAATGAATCTATGCTGTTTTCTATGATTCTTTCTATAATGCTTCCAAGGTACTTTGATGGTTACTATGATATATATTTATATATTTATATATGCTGTGGCAGTATGGCATTGGCGTAAGCAACAACCAAATATTAGCTGGGTGCAAGCAATTTAGACATCTACACTGCCTCTTCTTACTGTGATGAAGACACACTTTATGCCGCAAAATTAGGTGCTGCACCTTATTAAAAACCTCTTATTATAACCGCATGCTCAAGGTCTCCTCTCAACATATCCTGCCTCTGTCTGTTGAGGCACTTGTCTGAGCGCATTCATCCTTATTCTATTAAAAGAATTACTTTACAATTAACACTTGAAATGATGAAGGCGCTTTCATTTCACTTTCATTTTAAGAGCTTTTAGTCATGTAGAGGTAAAGATATCAAAAAACTTGACAAGGAGAAAGCAAAGATCTTAGAAAAATTGGGGAAAATCAACACAATTTTGTGTTGCAGACATGTTTTTTCTTCTTCTCTATCTTGTTAATAATCTCGCAACCTCCCAGATTTATCCACAAAACTCACTTGAGGTGTCCCCACCCCCAGGATGGAAACCACTCTACTAAATGACCCCACAAGGTGTAAAAAAAAAAAGTTAAAATCAGCTCCATTTCAACCAGCTACAACATTAAAATGCTGCTTATATACTAATGCATCAGTAATAATAAGATAATAAGCAGTAAGTATAACAAGTAAAAAGTATTATAGGGTATAATAATATGAGGGATTATTCTGCATAATTAGTGCTTTTAATTCTGGAGTCTCTGCTCTGTGTCAGTGGAGGGATGGATTAACTCATGTAATGTTTCAGGTTATAAAATGTGAACCTAACAGTGACACAATCAGCCAAAACATGGACCCATAATCATGCTAAATCTTCCCGGATACTGTCGTAGCCCTGAGCTACGCTTCTTGATGATCTCATGGATTGTAGTCCCATCGCTCTTGTTTTTCCCTTCGGGGTGAGACTCACCCATGTGAACCGAGCATCTGATCCAGACTGAGATCACAGGAATGACATTACGTTAATTCTGAACACAGAGCTGTCCCTTTAACCCATCTCAGTGAGTCAGAGTGCCCAAAATTGTCAGAGCGTAATAATTAGCCCACAGCAGCAGGGTGAAAGTGAGACAAAGTGAGAGGCAGAAGACAGAAAAGACGGACAGAAAGAGAGAGAGAGGTATGTCTGCGTTTGCGAGTGTTTACGCGTGGGACTCACGTCTCCGAGCTCTCAGCTTCCAGCACAGATTGCACCGGCAGGTAACCTCTCTGAGGGTGCTTGGTGAAGTACTGCTTTGACCTGAACTTATTCTTCAGAGTCTTGGCAAAGTCCCTCATCTTCTCTCCCGAGGTTGTCTGGAGTGTGATTTAGGAGACGAGGGGTGGGGGAGAGTTGGAGGAGGGGTGAGAGGCCGCAGGAGTGGATGGGTGGGAGACAAATGACACCGCTTAAGAATCCTTAAAAAGTGTTGCTTTCTCCAAAATGACCTCATCTGAAATTTGTCCACATTTGTCTCAGCGCTGGTTTATCTTATTTTGACTTTAGAAGACTAACTTATTCCTCCATCTGCTTTCTCATTCAGTTCCTGCTGCTCTCTCTGCTTCCTTCACTATTGCGCTGTTTTGAATCCTCCCCTTTCTCTCTCTCTCTCTGGCTCTCTATTTCCTGCTCTCTCTATCACAGTAGAAATCTATCGGCGCCTGCCTGCCTCATCGTTGTGAAAAACTGTAGCTAGCTAATATAAAATATTGTCCAGTGGAAAAAAAATCATTGTACAGATGGCCTTCTGCTATATTTTACAGCTCAGAATTGATTAGAGATTAAATCTGGCACCATCTCAGTAGACTCCAGCACTCCAGCTACAGCTACGCCTTTGGAATTAACTCGACTTCGGCGTGCAATCGCTTAAGACTCTGGTTTTATTGGGGTTTAGTGCAGAATGTGTGTTCCAAATAGCACTACTGCTGAGTGGTACTCAATCTCTGCATACTATAGATCTGGACGAGGCGGTGTAAGCATACCTACCAGAATACACTTAGAGGGGATAGAGATGTCACAGTAGAGAGGGAGCTAATTCTACGCTAATAGTACTATTTTTTTGGAGTACAGCTGAGTTTTATTCGTCCCTGGAGCCTTGAATTTGTATTCGGTTAAAGCACTTGATAATGTTTGACTTACTGGCGTGTAATACTCCATGATGGGGTAGTGCAGCTTCTTTCCCTTGGTAGTGCGGCCCGTTAGAAAACATGTCTGGCAGATGTCCACATTGAACTGCTTCAGACTGCGATACCTGTCAAGATCAATGTAACACAGAGGCTGGACTGATGTTTGCAAGAGACCTGGGCAGAGTAGATGTGTGTGTGTGTGTGTGTGTGTGTGTGTGTGTTTGTGTGTTGAATTTATATGCGTGTCAAAATGCATGCTTTTTTCACACATCCCTCTGCTCCAGACAGGGGTGTATTGATCAAAACCACCTGTTAGTCAAAATTGTAATTAAATTAAATTTGCAGGCAGTTGGCCTTTATGTATTTTTACATAACCTCATAACGGTATAATCCGTACAATTTTATAATTTTATTCTACCTAACAGGTGTGTTTGGGTTGTGTATGTGGAGATGATCCTCCTTAACAATGTTTTCATTCAATCATTTGTTCTTTTCTTTTTTTATGTGATGTTGCAATAGCCTACTATGATCACTGAAGAGTCATCTTATGTCATGTTATGTTGCTTATATGTGTGTGTACAATACATAGTATCTGCATGTATCTGTGTTTCCATTTACCTACACTGGCATCCCTACCTGAAGCCCTTGATGGGACATTGTTTGCAGACGTAGCATTTGGCCTGGTGCTTGGTCGACTCTGCAGCAGTCACACGGTGGAGGACAGGCAGCCAAACCATCGACTGGGGCTCCAGGCTCATCCACTCCAGGAAGTGAGACACCTCAATCGCAGGTTTCCCTGGGGCCTGGAAAAGGAACGTGGGAGGGAGGAAAGAAGTGCAGGAGACTGTAAACAATCCAAATATAGACCAACAGCAGGGTAGGTACATAAAGTAATGAGAGGAGAAGGTGTGCTTCCTTTCCAAAGGTGGTTTCAGGTGAGCTATTGTTGAAAAAGGGAATCAAAGAGAATATAAAAGATAAGAGGAGGAAGGAGAGGGTGACAGAAGATGTACTACACTGTGGGTTATCTTTTGCTTTTATGCAACTACTTAAACAATTATAAAGCTAAAACACAGCAGATATACGTTATGTGTCTGTGTGTATAATGTATGTGTGTTTGCGGACTCACCTTGTTGAGAATTCCAGAAAGTGGGATAAAAAGGAAGTCAGCCTAATAAAAGAATGACTCGCCAAGCTCTGCAAATCCGTGATGTGCTAAATTCTCATTAAGTCCGCATCAGAGATGCATTAAGAGGTTGATTTCCCTGGGGCTTCCTCCACCGCTCAAGCAAAGTAGCATACTAAATGTGTGTGTGCGCGCACTGATCACACAGACTGTGAGGTGTACAGAGGTGTAGAGTCTCCCAGGGGTGAAGGAGCTCCTCTCTGGTAGTAGAGTAGCCAGCTTCGCTTCACGTGGGAGGTCAAATAGCAGCCCCTCGCATACCGAACACCTGGAACTGGCACTGACTATGCTGAGCACGCCGCCGCATCTCAAAGCAGCACGCTGAACAGATGGGATGCTTTAAACATCATTGGAAAAGTGGAGTGATAAACATTCAGTCATCCATCAAAACTTGGTGCTTTCTGAACCATATATCCACTAAACTGCATGTGTTTGTGAACACTTCTCACAAAGTACAAAAATATTTACTAAATCTAGTGTTATTCCCTCAGTTGAATTTGACCTGATAACCTCTGCACATACCATCACATATTCAGCAAAATCATATTGTTCTGTATAACCTCCTTACTCTGCATTGTCTCTGCCCCAAGTCAATCCATCTGCTCCTCTGCCAGCAGAGTCTAAAAGTCACGTTATGTGAGGTGGCAGCAAATGTACCCACATCTCCACAAACTGATGTCACTCATTTCCAAGCCAAGTGATAAACAGGCAAATGGGTCACCCCCCAATTCAAATTACATGGATATTTCATCTACAACTAAATGCCCTGACATGGAGCAAATGTAGAAAGGAATTGATTTTAAGCTGCCGTAGCTGATACAGCAAGCATGGACCAGAATAGAGGGTGTATAATTAGGATCTGCCTCGAAAATGAGGGAATTAAAAGGCTTTGCATAGGCCACCTTCCAGAAAAGCTGTGGCCCGCTCCTAACAACACCCTAATTATCTTGTATCCTGAATTGAATGTCACAAGGTGAAGTTCCTGCAACCTGCGCCAAACGTACAAGTTCAGACGCATTCAGCACAAGCAAAGGATGGAACGACAAATTAATTCATGCTTTGACCATGTAACCTCATTAGCTATCGCTCTGTGTGCTACTGGACCCGGTGACCTTGCTTCATCATATCAATATTCCAATAGATCATATTCTATAAGCAACTTTCCCATTTAAACTTCATGGATTTCACTGTCTATATATGGTTAGTACCATCATGCATTATCTACCACTGACTGGGTTTTGTGAGCATTAAAAGCGATGCAATATTAATGTGATGTAATGTTTGTAAGGCAACATTCTGAGTATGTGTGTTGCAGTTGGGGCTTCTTTAAGTAGAATAATTATAACTTCTCCATTTCCTGAGATGGTGCATTTAACTTCCTCTTCCTCTGAAGGAAAGTCGGACTGTGCTGATGTCAGTAAAACACAACAGGCATCACATAGCTGGCAGCTTCCTGGTGTGACATCATCATTTTTTTCATACTGCTTTTGATGGAAAGTATCCCAAAGGCAAATGTTTGATTTTGCCATTAATTTTTTAAAAGTTTCAGCCTTTAAAATTCTGTTTCTGTATTTGTAATACTGTCTCGGCATGGACAAGTTCTGTTCTGATTATCTGGAGGTCACTCGTTATTTTCCTACACAGTAATTAATAGATTAGCGGGTTTGAGATACATCAGTATTCTGTAATAGCAGGAATAAGTGGGCTTTCAAGGTCGACTTCAAATTTCTCGTTGAGGCAATCAAGCTATTGATTCAAGCACTGAAGCTAGCACTATCAAGTCTTACAACGCTCCGCAGTGGTGGTCAGCATCTCACTTGCTTCAAGTATGAATATGCTGGTCTAACAGGGATCCAATAGAATCCATATGAACTTCACAGCTGCTGCAGTTGAATCTTGTGACTGAAATAAGACGCCAGAACAGTGTTGGAGTGAACTCACAACATATTCCAGCCAGATGATTTCATCTGCTCTTATTGTCCATAGTGTGTGTGTGTGTGTGTGTGTGTGTGTGTGTGTGTGTGTGTGTGCATGTGCGTAGCAAACTGTGCACGCACCGTTGCCTATCTGTGAATGTGTTTAGGCGTGACATGCATGGTGATGCCTCTATCCTCACCACGCGGAAGCAGCTGCGGACGCTGGGCTCCACATTGCTGCCCCCGAAAGCAGCGACTTCACCCAACTGGCGGGGGATCTGGATGGCTTCATGGAGCAGCAGGCTGAGGTGACGCTGGTCTGTCAGACCTCCAGGACCAGACACCTGACGGAATAAGTCTGCAACCACCAGAAAAAACATAAAGTAATGTATCAATTATGCAGTAACTAACCTGATTATACACCAGTGTGTACCAGCATTGGCTGTGCACTTCATTTGTATGCATGAAAAACAGTTGCTTGCATGTGTATTATCATTGCATGCATTTTCCCTACACATCTACATCTGCTGATTTAGGGCATTTGTATTCATGGCTACATGTTCTCAGCTTTTCAAAATGTAAATTAGGAATTTAATTTCAAAGGCAAGCATTCTCAATTTAGAAAGTGTGGCACTTTGCAAAATAATAGCATAATATTGTATGAACATAAAAAACTGTATGCTGAGTTTAGAACAGCAACACATCTATTTATCATCCATTTTTGAACAATGAGCATCCAATCTGAGGCAACAGGTTTACCAACCCTGGTTTTGTGGAATACAATTCACTTCAGTGGCATATAGACAGAGACAATATCAGTATTAGTGGCCTGGCTGGTCTGCTTGAAGATGAAAGAGCGGCATAAGTGGAGTCTCGTCAGGTTTTAAATGAGGCCTTTCAGAAGCTAGCTGGGGCTCTGCCTGTCACTGAGGAGATGAATGCTGACAGGCGTGTGAGGGTGCTGCACAATGCCAGTATAAGCATCCCATGTATCCCCCTCTCTGTGTACTTATTCAACCCTACAGGGACAACGCTTGGCTTTAACACCTGCATGTTAAACAGCCTCCTCTATATAGTTCTCATAACCAGAGCTGAAGCACGCTTGACATTTTAAATGCTCACATTGAGCTGTTTGATAGAGATGAGTTTTGGACATGTTTTATGGAGACACTATCACAGTATATAGGCCTATTACATCTGAAATGTGCAGCCTGCAACGTTGCAAACCCTGTAGTGAGATAATGGTATTCCTGGAGTTGGCTGCACAAGCCACAAACTATTAGAACACCCATTACTAAGTTTGCTTGTGAAGTCTTAAATAAGGTTTCAGTAATGACTAGTTAGTATGAAACTAACTCTTTACTAAATTGGGGTTACACACACAGTTTTAGCTATAAAGCCCTAAATAAAGTGTATATCAGTTTCTAGGTAAACATGGCTTCACTGTTGCATTGGTGGGTCAGTTACATTATACCATACTGAAATAGCCACCTTAAATAAATAAACCTGAAGCTGTAAAAAGTCTACAGCTATGCTCATACTCGGCAACTGTATGGACTATTTTTTCCCCTCTAATATATTCAGAAACTGATTTTGTTGGATAATTTTGTTTTTCTGGTGTGAAGCCAGTGACAGGACAGTAAGTGGTGCTTTTGTCAAATTAGGTGTGTAAGCAGTACATGTACACAAAAATGTATGTTACCATAAAGTCAAGTAATTAAACTACTTTTGAAATAGTAATGACAAGTGATGACAAGCATATTCACAGCATAATCACAAGCCAAAGACTGGTGATGATAGAATAAACACCCACCATCTGTATCTCAAGGTGGGTTGATGCAAATGCATCAGATTTATTTTCAAATATTATTCCAGTGACGTCTGGAGATGGCAAAAAGGGAATCAGTCAGAGAAATGACAAACTGTTAAGGCCACCACATGTCTACCTGAACCCAGAAAAAGAGGGCTGACTCACCTCAGGGGCTATTTAATTGAAGGCAAATCTGTTAAGAGCTGACACAGATGGTGTGCCAAGCATGAATAATCCTGGCATGGGTTTGGCCATGTTGTCTCAGATCCTGTATCAACTACAAGCTGCTCCAGGTCCAACTATCATCAGTTCAAATGCTCACTCTCCATTTTACCTATATTTACAGGATGACTCGTAAACTGGGGTTACAATAGAACAATAAAAACATATCTCGGACTGGAGTGGCACACTAATAAAATATTATGGCATAATTTATATTCGAAAAAGGAGGAAGGGAGAGACTCTTTGCTAGTTGACTTGTGAAGAAAAATGAGAGTGAGAGCCATAGAGAGAGTGTGCATGAATGGTGTCTTTAGCAAGCAATCCTTTTAAGGCCCCCAGTGTACTTTGTAGAAGTAAAGAAAGCTTTCTCCATTATGGAGGCAGAGTCATTTCCTCCATTAGACTAAGTGGATGTCTTTATGTAATACTGGCAATCAGGGCCGTTTTGTTTTGGCTCATTGTTTGCAGTTGAGGAGACGCATTAGGCACATGAACGAGCATCAGACTCACATTTGTACTTCTCTTGGACGTCTGCATTGCACAAGCTCACCAATCCCATCTTGAAGCTGAGAACTCGCATTTTGCCGTTCCGTGCGCTAGTGGAAAGAAAGAGGAAAGAGAAAGAAAAGAAGGAAGTTGTAAGGTTACAATTTTTGTGATAATTTTTGTGTAATTATCCTTCATTACGGTGTATTGTGTCGTGGTAATATATTCATACATTGGCCGAGCCCTGCTGGGAGGGCCAAAGTGTGGAGGAATTAGGTGGGTCAAAGCACTACAGTACAGGTCAGTGCAACAGTGTGAAATTGTATTAGAGCACATCCAGAGTAACTAAAGGCACTACAGGGATTTGATGAAGTGTTCTGTCCGTGAGTTTATGCCCAGAAGAGCAATAATAAGCTCACATACACCACAGTGTCACTTACAGACGAACACATGCATGTATACTGCATAAACACACACTTAAGAACACACACATGAATTACACACACACATATCCAGCATTTGTGAGGCTCAGAAGGGCTGTCCCCAGCTGAATAAAGACTCTGAACACTGACCAATGGCAAGGCCAGTGAGATGGACGCTGTTGTGCCCTGACCTGAGCCTACAAGGGTCACATTAGCTTTTTTTCCCCTGCTTGAAATAAAAAAGGGGGATATGGGGAAGCTACTGTGGAAAGACTGGATTTTGAGAGGCAAACACATCGCCACTGTTCGTGTCAGATTTCACAGCTCCGGTGCCAACACAGCCTGGAAGAATTTACTGCCAAGCTGAGCAGCACTGGCAGAAACCACAGGCTTATCCAATTAACATTTGAATAGTTAAGTGAGAAATCAAGAACATCACATTCATCAGAGAGCATCAGATCAATGAAGTATAACATTGAATCAAAGAGTGAGTTTAATTTCCAGAGCTGGGTGTTGCTTTGAATGTGTTCAAAAAACAAAGTAGGGACGCAATGTTTTTAATCCGCAGAAAGGTCAAACCACAAGGAAGTGAAACATTACTCAGGCCAGACCATTAGAGTCATGTCGAGAAAATTAAGAGTCACATGGAGAAACATGAGAAAGGAGAGCATTACTGTCTTTTCCCCTGTTAGATCCAGAGGAGCTGGAGAGCACATGGGGGCGACTGGCTGTCAGCCCCTTTCACACACACTCTCCGCTGCGTGTCGCATGCCATCTTCAATATGCACCCCAGTGCTGCTCCTCAGGGGACATGTCGCTCCTGCACACCCTGCTAGTGTGACACGCCTCTGGAGGACACACACACACACACACACACACACACACACAAACATATACGCACACACACATGCTGTGATATACTGTAATGCACGTTCACTGGCGCGAACACAAACAAACACGCACATAAAAATGGACACACAAACACGCACACTTCATTCAGATTCACTGCTGCTATTTATTGGAAAACAAAAAGCAATTACTGAAATTTATGCAGAGGGTGAAGTCTGATTGTCTCTCATTAGCAGCAAGTACTTAAGAGCTACCGCCTGAATTTACAGTACTCGTGGGGGTTATTCCTGTATTTCTGTCTCTGTGCTCAGTGTTTTTGTCTTTAGAGACGGCACAAAATAGTCAAACGGGAGCAAAAATGGGGTGAATGTTGGTGTGAAAGAGGATTTGTTTCTTCTGTGTCTCAGAAGGGATGATTGGCCCTCTGCCTGGACATTGTTATTGTAGCTTTAGCCATGCTGCGGCTCTTTATAGGTGTCTGTACAACAAGTCATTGAACCAATTACACCAATCTGCAGACAGACTGTTCTGGGACTGTGAGGAATAGTTAAAAATAGTTTTTATTGTACTACCATTGACTCAAATGACCTAGTGTAATGTGAAAGGGTCCTTTAGCAGTGCTAAACCCACTGAGGATTACACCCGGCTCTGCAGCATTTCTAGACCAGGACCATCATAGAGTACTACGAATCACGGTCACGGATGGCAACTGACACACCCATTTCTAGCATTTAAAGCTACCCTGGAGAGTTGTATGTTCATTAAGTATCAAATCAGACAATAAGAGAATAGACAGAAATAGGAATCCACCAAAGGGAAGGCCACAGTCCAGATTTACAATGTCAGTTGTATGTAAAGTAACAAAAACACTTCAAACACCAAAAAAAAAGTCTAAATGGTTGGTGGTAATATTGCAAGGATACTGATGTAGGAGGTAAATTAGTACTGTATATAATACTGTTGGAACCTGTTTGTGCAGTACTCTTTTAAACAGTACTGTTTAAAAGATTAAACATTGCACACACAAAAAAATTATTGAAATCCATGAGGCAGAACCAGAGAACCATCGTCTGTTTTATTCCATGCATCTTCCTTGTCAAAGCCTGGCGCCCACATTACCCACAATGCAACTCGATGGCCCACAGTTCAGTCAGTCGTTCGGCCACAAATCCACACCCCCAGATATTTTTTATTTTCAAACTTGTAGTATGTAACGTCACTTGAGACAATTTATCCCTCTGAGGCCACAAAAGGCTGCTGTATACACTTTTCACATTTACAGTAGTTCTCCCCAACACCTGTAAACAGACTGATGTGTAAAATTGGCACTACTTAAAGGGTGGCCCCTTTAAGTAGCCGTCAGTGACAAGAACTATAACCATCTTGGAGCATGGCTTAACAATGAGCTTTTATGTCATCATTTTGATTTTTTGGCCTGCACACAGGCTGTATGGTCAACGTCATCTACTCAGTATCAGTGAGTGAGTCAAAATACAGTAAACACTCGAAAAGAAAGTCAATCATCTCTGGAGGTAAAGACACTTCTACTTTTCTCAGGAGTTGGTGGAGACCGAATTAGAGCTAAAAGCCAAATTAATATTGGACTTGAATTTGTCAGGTGGCAAGAAACACAACTCCAAATGGAAACTAATGACGCTCTGTATCTGATGCATGTGTAGACACTAACTTGATTGGTCAATGGTATATGAAAGCTGTGTTGCTTAAAAAATAACTTGATGCAGCTTTCAACGAAACTTGGTTATAATAAATTCTTCACTTTTGTCAAGATGGAAACATCTCACCCCGGCTTACCCACCTGTCGTAGACGTTGAGCAGCCAGTTGAGACACATGTCAACGCAGAGTGGAATGTTGACCAGGATGGACCTCTCCTCCTCCAGCCTCTCGTACAGAGCCGTCAGGCCGTGGATCATCTCCACCACGTCCATCACATGCTCCCCCTGCTGCAGCTCCTGCTCCCGAAACACCTCCACGAGGCTGCTCAGAGCCACTAAATCCACTAAAAAAACACACACACACAGATAGATACGTATTAAGGAACATCATCTCTATTCAGCCGTGCACTTGGTGGCATTTTTTAGAACATGCTAAGTCTTTTTAACTGTAACACTTTCATTGTGACCGTGTGTATGTACAGTACAGTATGTTTTTCATGTGACACATTTTCATGTGTGAAATGTTGATATTTTTATATGGTTTGAAATAAAGTAAACTGGTTATCAGTTCAAAACCACATACACAGGCATGCGTATAGCTAACGCCTAACACCTACGTTCATACATACATGACTGCACATTCACTTTCAAACACAAACACACACAGAAACAGAGCAGGATCATCATCCTCACCTCAGCAAATGAGAGCACAGGCGACAGCAGTGCTTATTCACCCTTTCTGCCCACTTAAGCCCTACCAGATGTTTCAAGAGCGGTGACACAAATTTGATTTCGCTCTTCTAAACTAATTTGATGGCCCATCCCTAGGAGTGGAGCTAAAAGGGTGTCCGTTGATGCCAGGTATAATTGGATAGCACGATAATGAGGTAAAGCAGAGAGGAGATAGCAGGAGTATTCTTGGGGTTGGGAGGGAATCACCTAAAAATGTATTTGTGATGGGCTCTTATGCGGCACTGCTCAATCATTCACAAAGTGTGCAGAGAGAAAGAGTGAGAGTTCTGCAGTTATCAAGGCAGCCTGGCAATTAAATTCTGTAACGATATCAACTAGTAGAGTGAGATAAGAGAGCGGGCAAGAGAAAGACAGAGAGAGAGTCATTGAAAGAGGTTTTTCACAGTGGTCTGAGCATGCTGAGTTTTTATTACAGCAACTCGGGACGTGGAAGAGAGAGAAGGTGGCAGGAAGGTTGCAAGAAAAGGCAGAGAAGGAAATGAGGTGAACATGAATAAGGAAAAGTGAGAAATTGGCCACTTGCAGTGGCAAATATGGACTCATCTAGAGTCAGTGGGAGTTAGAGAACTGCAGGTGATGGATTATGGACGACATTAAGGGGTAGAGAGCACGGAGAGGGAGAAAGAAAGGCCAGGTTTGAGGTATGGAAAAACTGAGAGAGCAAAGAACCTGAGGCATAAAGAAACACAAAATAATAATGAAGCATTGGAAGAATCAGCAGTAGTAGGAAAAATGGGCAGAGAGTGAGAGTAGGATACAACAAGTGGCGTGACCCTGAAAGGGCACACATTCAAGCCTCAACCATGCAGAAAAATCTAATTGCCTTCTTTTTTTGTAAGCCAAATGGACCAATTAATAGCTGTATTTACCTAGCATGCCAACGATCCAGGCCGTGATGAAGGAATGAGGAAAGAATCCGGTGGTTGAGTGGTTCTTGAGTCTATCAATACTTTTGATTTAAAGCCAATAGTAATGGAATGTGCAGAGAATATTTTCCACTACACTAAGTAATGTAGAGAGGAGCGACGATTCCTTTGACAACTGAATAAAGAAATGTGCCACATCTAATCATTATATCTCATTCCCGAAGAGAGCTTGTCATAGTGGATTACTGATGGTGCAGGATAACAGTATATCACTTAACCAGCCATCCCGGTGTTGCAGACAGAAAATACCATTGATGAAATATCGTACGTACATCTCAGAGCCTTCTGAACTCGCCGCAGCTTCATGGCTGTTCTGTATGCTGAGAACTTGATGTTGTTCAGATCCGCTGATGGAGGGAGAGAGAGAGATAGAAAGAGATTAGAGTAAATGAAAAGATGAGGGAAAACAAACCCATCCTGCACCATTCCACCCTGCCATCGAGGAACTACACATCACTATCTCTCCTTATGTTTATCACACCATTGCAGAAGTCATTAGTAGTCTACTGCATTGCTAATCTTAACTGTGTACGTGTCCGTGCACAAGCATGTATGTGTCTGGCTGGGCATGTGTATGCGACAGCATGCCTATCTCCCCTGCAAGTTCCCCATATCAGATCAGATTAACAGCAAAACATATGATGTCGTTTAATCACAATTAATTAAAGGCTAAGCAAAAAGCAATCAGAGCGCTGGCAAATTGGGCCTCATAGGTTAATGACAGTGGCAATGTAGTCCCTAAGGTGTTTGCAATACAGGGCCCTAATGAGCTGTGTGACAGGGCCTTCAAAGCAGAGGCGCCGTGGTGCCGTGCTGCTGGTGTTGCAGCAGCCCAGTGGGGGTCTGAGCATGACTGGGAGGGTGCTTTAATTGTCTCCTTACTTACCCAGCGCTTGGTACAGTTCTGTCATCTTTGGATGGTCCCAGCATGTTGTCTGGGCCTGATGGCTGGGAGAAGACAGAAAAACAAAACAAAACCAGAAGAATTTCGTGAAGCAGGCAAAGCATGGAGGTGCACATTGTCAGGCCAGAAAGATCAAGGTAAAAATGGAGTACAAATGAGCCAAAGGAGCAGACAGTAAAAGGAGGGAGATCAGAGGGTAGTAAGTGAGAGAGAAAGAGAAAAATGAGAGGGCAGGACAGGGAGACCATTGTTTACAAGAGATTTCAGGCCTGTAAAGTGCAGACATGCGTCAAACATGATAAAGTATTCAGGTTCAGGCATCAAAGTTACGTACTGGAGATATGCTGCCAGTAACTTAAAAGTCTTCACTCAGAGACACTACATGAAATCCCAACCCGTACACACACATCAAAAACATACATTTACACTACCTTCCTATCCCACTACTAGCTCTACGGGCACATTCACAAAATACCATGAAAAAAAACATCCAATAAAAAAAGGACAAGCGCAGCAAAATAAATGAGAAAGCCCAAAGCAGGAAGTCTGCCAGGACCCAGGGGCCTTTTAGGGCAGCACTCATCGTTTTACCTGTGCGAGCGCTCATTGATTGGTACCCAATGAAGTGCTACTCAGATACTGCTCCCACCCTCATTGGTACAGTAATACAGCCCATAAAGAATTGACTAGCAGACTAAAACAAGACCCACGAGGTTCCCTTGCAGATGATTAAGAAAATAAATACTCATAGTCTGTAGAGGAACTGTACAAACGCTTGCACAGTTACAAACCTGCACTCACAAAAATACCATCCTCTAGGCATAAACACACACCTACACACACACACACACATTCACAGTTCATTGATAAAACCAGCAGCACTCTAAAGGTGAAATAGTATTGATGAGGTAAATAGATAAACAGATGAGTGCTCAGACAAATAGGGCTCACAGTAGCTCAACAGAGTTACTCTTTGAATCATTTAGTATTTATCTGCTTTCTAATGGTAACAGTACAAATGTTTGGGCAATGGAAAGATCATTGAAAATGTGAAGCAAGCACGATGAAGGTTAATTCTACTATGCTGTTGAATTTGCTCGTATAAATAGGCATATTAACTCACAATGACATGAATGAGTTTCCCTACCCCATCCTTGTTGCCAGGAGGAAAACTGTCTGTGTTGGAGTAGATGGTAATTTAAAAGGGGGTATTGTGGAAAACAGGAAGTGTCTAAATTTGGGCTGCATTTTGCAGTCAGAGATGTTATTTAACCGGTGTCGAAGTATGAAGCTGGTAGCTGTCATTCAAATATGTCTGGTGCTTTGCTCACTGGTGTCCATTTTCCTGAATGGAAAACAAACCAAGCCAATCAGAGGTGTGTATGCCGCCAATTATCAACACATGTGGTGAAATGTCCTATGGTATAAGGTATAAAGCTATTAAGGTTTTTATAAGTTAACTGCTCCAAGCCACCGCTACCACAATTTCTGTTTGGATTGAAAATTATGTCGATGGAATGGACAAGTCAGTCATTGGCCAAACAGAAAACAGTTAACATGAACACGATGTTAAACTGAATAATGAAATTAAAACAAATAGCAATTCAGTCCGATTATCAGACTATAAAGCTGGTCCTCCTTATTGTTTCACCAATAATTTAATGTGTTGAATTGCAGCGTTTGAACTAGTCGTTCTGAACTGCCCCCACCCCTCATAATAAATACGGGAGGGGACAAGGCCAAGAATACTGCCAGCCAATCACAGAAGTACTTTTGAATGACGCTACAAACAGCCGGTTTCAGTAGAGTTTGGTGTGGAGCAGCGGAAATCAAATAAACTAAGGTCAACTTAACCTTAGAGGAAATACTTTAACCAATGTGCTCCACAGACATCCAGTCGTCATACCCATTTGTCACAGAAATAACAAAATGCCACCGCTTTAATCCAGCCTCCTAACCTGCCATGGAAAAAGTACATACATGCCCACAATGCAGACACTGACCCTGAAGTTGCACTTACTTGATGTAGTAGGGCACTTTGTTTGGGGAGATGGCACGCTCCCACGGTATCTGCACTGAACCTGTTCAAACACACAAAAACCAAATCACTTTCAAAATAGGCATGTCAAGCATGATAAGCCATTGTGCACAATGTCCCTGACAGCGTGTCCAGACGGCGTGTCCATTCAGACCTTCTTAACAGAGCGACTCTGGTGTACAACAGGGGCAGTAAAGCCAAAGAGACAAGTCTATTGTGTCGGGTTTCCACAGAGTGTTGGTTTGTTTGGCACGGCCTGATAGAAAACGGGAGGCAGAGGAGTCGGTGAGACGGGGTGACTGTAGCGTTTTAACCTGCCTCCAAACTGAACCACAGGGGGGTTCAGCAGAGGATCAAACAGGACAGACTGCACTAGAAGAAGCAAGAGGCAGACAATACACACACACACACACACACACACACACACACACACCATGTCATTGTCCATTATTGTATTATGACACGACACAATGCAGACTTGTGTGTTTTTGCTCTGCATATGTGGAAAAAAAACACACACGTACAAAGACTGAAGTAGAGTAAAAGTAAATGTAAAAATACTCCATTACAAGCAAAAGTCTTGCTTTCAACATCATATTTAAGTAAATCTACACAAGTATTAGCAGCAAAATGTACTTAAAGTATAAGTAAGTAAAGTAAAAGTACTCATTATGCAGGAAAACGCCCCCTTTGTCTGACATAATATTAGATTATATTATTAGATTGTTAATAGTGATGCATCAGTGTATAAGTAGCATTTTAATGTTGCAGCTGGTCAAGGTGGAAGTCATTTTGACTACTTTATATACAGTTCAAAAGGGTCACAAGATAAATCTGGTATAATCTTTAACCATGTATTGTATTTTATAAGATTATCCAATTTTTAAATGTAAATGAAAAGTAACTTGTAATCATAGCTGTCAGACAAATGTACAGTGGAGTTGAAAGTACAATATTTCTCCCTGAAATGTATTAAAGTTAAGTAAAATGTAAATACAGTACAGTGCTAGAGTAAATGTACATTGTACTACAGCACAGATCCGTCTACCTATGTACAATAAGCACCATATGCACCATATCATATGTAGTATGTGTTACTATATCACACTGCATAGTGAAACATAGGCATGTTGGTGCAATAAAAAACACACAGGCGCAAACCCAGACGTTCCTGCAGGGTGCAGTGGTCTGAGCTGGCTGTGGAGTAGTGCTATATAAGCCCCACTGTGGCATCTCTGAGCCAGCGTGACAGCAGTTAAACTGGATGGGGTTGGCGGGGACACTGGAGACACACAAGCACACACCACTCCAGACACACTCGCACAGAGAGCCCTGCAACACACCGCTTTTCCGTTTCTTCATCAGTTTAAACTTGGCAAAGTAAGTCACATCGTTCAGCCCCCCTGCAGCAGGTAAAACAATTCGCAAATATGTTTCTCTGCTCAAATGAGAGCAATGACTGTTGTGATGAGCATCACTGGGGACGCTTATCGCAACAGCGTGCTGGAGCTGATGAAGACAGACGAACAAAGCCTGCCAGCTCCACCTCTAACCCAAATACAAACGCAAACACACACACAGGCAGCATTTAATAGCCTTATCACAATAAAGCTGCAAAAAAAAAAAAAACCTATCCTTCTTTTCATCCACCCCACACTCGGAGACGGTGCCTTGGCACAGCACGGCACAGATTGGTGTGCGACATGAGGTAACAACTTCAAATAGCAGAAGAGGACTCTTACTGGAAAGGAAGTGCTGCGATCCGGGGCCAAAGTCTCTATGTGCATCCTGGAGCTGCTTCAGCCGCTCCTCTATGGAACCCTGAGGACACACACACACACACACACACACACACAGAGTTAAATCAAAGGGAGTCGTGCTGTTCATCCCTCTCCACCACAAATACCCAAAATAGAAATGCACGCACACAAACCACCTGCTTCTCCTCCATTAGTTAACTGCGGAATATAAATTATGTCTTTTTCCTCCGCTGCCCCTCTTGAAGGACTTTGAAAGCCTTTGAAGAGCAGCAGGTAGGAAATGAAGACAGAGATTACAAAATAATATATTTTTTGTTGAAACGAGGACAACGGCTCCTGGTTGCAGTGTCAGTGTGGAAAAGAGCTGGAGGAAAAGAAGAGGAAATGAGAGAGGTCCAAAGCCTCACATGTGTTGCGTCAATAACCGCGGAGACTTTGTTGACAAAATTAAGTTTGCCATTGCTTTTGTAAAAGCATTTCACATCAGTTATGTTTCACACCAAATGGGATTTAGCCTGCCTAATCCTGGTTTATTTGAAATGCATTGGATTTGGCAGATGAATCATTGTCGGCTGGATGTTTGAAACGCGTCCTCAAATAATGGGAGGTAAATCCACTCGCGGTGAGGTAGAGAGACAAATAAAGAGAGAAGGAGAAAGGAGAAGATGTGAGGGGCCTTTAGACTTCAAAGAGAAGCACAGGCAATGAGTCGTAATGTGTAACGTTAGATATATTAAGTTAGCATTTCTCAGTATACACACGTCATTGCTCCCTCGCCAGAAAATAAAACAATATAATCTGGACCGTGATTTAAATTGGTTGGGACTAATATAGAGCATTGTCAATGTGCCGTGGAGATGTTACTGCCAACTGCGCGGTGTTGTACAATCTATTTGTTGTACAGGCAATTTGGGCTGCCATAAGGAAGACAAATGACTAAATTATCCATGATCGACAAATATTAGCAAATCAAATTTGGAAATACATTTTCGCTGGCGTCGGAGCAGCCAAAATCAACAGGGCACAGGATGTTGCTGGGATTTAGCATTTATCATTTTAATTAAGAGAGAAATGGGACACAGAGAGGGGAGACAAAAAAAAAAAGGTTTCTCCATTCTGCTTGCTTTCACAGCGAAAGATAGCAAGATGCCAGGTCAGTGCATCTTATTGCGTTGAAATGAATTAACATGGATGAGTAGAGAAAGCAGATCGACAGGGGATACAAGCAAGACAGCTCAAGGTTGAAATACACAGAATTATTTTTTTTCCTCTAAAACCATTTGTAACACCTCTCTCTTCATATGTCACTTGGGCTCTACTGATATCACAGAGAACAATCCAAGATCTGGGAGATGAATATCTGCTGCAGACTATGGACACTAAAAGCCTTTTTAACAATGTTGATCACCGGGGGGGATTAGAGGCTCTCACTTACTTCCTGAATGAAAGACCAGAGGACACACTACCTACTGTAGCACACAGCGCATCAAAGATTTAGCAGAAATTGTCCTGTAAAAGAACTTTTTCATGAAGACTCTTTTTACCTCCTACGCAGGGACATCAATGGGGAGCAAGATGAGCCCCAATTTCTGTGTAGCTCTCTCCCAACAATCCTTCTCCTATAATACATGAGACTGTGGCGACAATTTGTAGAGGATGTCTCCTTGATAAACTAGGCTCCAGAAAGTATGTCATTGGAGTTTTATGAACATCTGAAAGCTTTTAACGATCATTTAAACCTTACTATGCATCGTGACCCTTATGAAAGAAACATTTTCAGACATTTTAATTGAAACAGAATGAATGCAAGCTACTAATGTGTATAAAAATAAGACTGACAGATGTTCCTATTCATGTACAAGCTCATTGCATCCCACACATTACAAAAAACCTTGCCTATCAGTCAGTATAGCTGCATCTGTAGGATATGAAGTACCCCACTGGTTTTACAAGCAAAGAGCACTTGAACTTGATCAGTTTGGTCAAACGAGTATCCTAAAAATGGATCAACGCAGCTAGAAATAAAAATGAGAACCATACACAGGAGGAGTGCCTTTCAACAAGACACAAGCTGTGTCCCAAATCCATACTAATTCTATACAGTATGTACTAAATACTAATCATCATAGTATACTGTTTTAGCAGTTAGTACAGAGATATATCAACGTACCATTTCATACTAACAGGAAATGATACAATAAGTGTGACAACAGATGTCAATCAAACTGCAGCTTTGGAAAGATACTGCCACTTAAACTCCACAAAGAGACATCAAAATATTTTCCCTAAGATCTAATACTTATTTGTTTGTTTTGCAAGATTTTTTGGAGCTGTTTCACCACCATCCAGAATTTATTTGAACTTATTTTTCAGCTGTCAGCTACTCCTCCATTTCCTTTGAGCATTTTATTGTGGGAGAATAGCGTGCATCAATAGCACACTCAAAACTCGACCCTATTTAGTATGCATAATGTCTGGGTTGAGTATACTTTATTTTGTCACTTTTCTAGTGTGAAAACCCTACATACTAAAAACCTGCTTAGAATCACTGTAGATTTGGGACACGGAGTAAGAGTCTATGGGGCTGGACTTAGACACAGCGGCGCTTTGAGCTAAATGCTAACGTTGGCATGCTACAATGCTCACAGTCACAATGCTAACATGCTCATGTTTAGCAGGTACAATGTTTGCCATGATCACCACTTTAGTTTAGTGTGTTAGCAAGCTAACATATGCTAATTAGCACTAAACACACAGTACAGCTGAGGCTGATGGATATGTCATTAGTTTTGAAGGTATTTAGTCAGAAACCAAAGTACTGGACAAACTGAAATTGTGACCTAATGATGGCGCTAGAGAAAAAGTCAGGGGATCATCCTTAAGATATATCGTCTGGGGACCATAAATGTCTGTGCAAAATTTCATGCCAATCCATCCAACCCATTGTTGAGATATTTCAGTCTGGACCAAAGTGGTGTACAGACCAACCATGCTGCTAGCATAAAAACTACCTAAATCCATTAGCTGCTACCTGCAATATTCCAACATAAGCCAAGATGTCTAGAAAATCGTCAGAAAGCACCAGCATGGGACTCTGTGTAGCTGTGATTACTTGCTGCAAACAGTCCAATAGGTTTCACTTGGAGGACAAAGGCTTAAGTTGAAACAATCGACTTTATCTGCTTCACTCAGAGCAGAGAGCAGAGGAAAAACACTGGCTTACAAATCAGACCCACAGCTAGTCCATACTGATATGCTCTGTTTTGTTTCGTTCTGTTCTCCCCATGAACTGCTTCATTCTGGGCTATTTCAAGGCCACAGAGGCAACATGAAAGCCGTAAAGAGTCAGGGGGCAGCGAGTGAGCAAAGTGGATACTGGAAATTAATTTCACAGAAGTTGCTGAAGGGACATTAAAATCAACATCAGACGAGAGAGAGACAGAGAGGAGGAGAGGCTGGAGTGGCAATTAAAACATTATGACGAGGCCACGAACGACAGGCTGTGGAGAGGGTGTCATGAAGATTATCTAATGGGAACAGGGTGTTCTCACATGAAGTGTAGTGAAGGCTGAGTGGGGTTTTGTTGTACTTGTAGGAGCGCTGCCGAGGTTGCTGAAGGAGAATGCAGCCTAAGCTTGAAAGTTGCACAGTGTGGAGTTACAGTAATGCTCACTGGATAATGCATCCATACATTCAGCTAAGCATCGAGGAGAGGGCAAGTCCAGTTCAGCGAATCCAAGTCACTTTATTCCTGAAAATTTTAAAAGGCTTTAAGAGAAAGTGCCTTGGATTCATTGAAGATTTGCCCTCTTATATATCTTCATATATATATATATATATATATATATATATATATATATATATATAATAATGTATATATATAACTAATGAACACCATTTAAATGTTGAAGTGTGTTCATTAATAAAAAAACTGTGAGCTCAACTCTTTACAGGAATAAAGTGCTGCTGAAAAACAACAGCTGTTAAAAAACAGCAGGTCCATACTGAGACGAGACTAGTGTGTTAAAGCTGTTGGAGTCCTCCTACGCTGTTAATGTAAACTCAAAACTTGCTGCAGCTGATTTACAGTAAACAGCTTCCACTCACATAGAACTGGAAATATCTATTATTTTGATGCAGCTGCAGGATGTGTTGGACAGTCACTGAGTTTAGCAGGTGCGTCAGGTTTTAACAACGGATAGAAGTTGATACATTTGGACATTTCTACCATAGCTGTAGTAGCTCAGATAAACCTCTGTAAATCCCCTCATACCTGCCTTTACTGGCCTTATGTTAACAGACCATGTGGTTAAACATGTTTTAGCCCTTTAACTACGAATCATTTTTACTTTATATACTGTCACAACTGACCATTTTGCAAACCATGCTTGTTTTTTGTACCGTTCAAGGCATATATTCGTTTCTATTCATTTTCCATTCTTTTTTTCATTTCCTTTCACTGCGATGGATTACACAACATACGCAAGAGTCTGTCAATTGATTTGAAATGAACTGAGATGAATGGAAATAAATAGCTGCCCTGGAACTGTGGGAAAACAAAAACCAAAGCGGGCGTCCTTGTAGCGTAAAGTTTAAGATATTGAACATGTAATTGCAACGTCCCTGGTTTGAGTCTGGCCGTGGATCTTTATTTAATGTAATCCTCTACTGTCTTTTATCTGATAAGGGCAAAAATGCCCCAAAATATACTTCAAACTGCACAGCCTGCATTCAAAAGGTGAGCAAAAAAGTTAAATATTCAAGACTTGTTGTTAGGGAGCTACAGGTAAAGCTTGCACACAAGTGTAGGCCATTTTATGCCTTTATTTAAAAGCTGACAGTAAGGAGATGACAGAAAATGAGGGGAGAGAGAGACGGGGAACCATGTGCAACAAAGGTTCCCATCCGCACTCGAACTGGGGATGTTGCAGTTCATGGTCCCTGCCTCAGCCCCTAGACCACCAGAGCAGCTCCTGGTCTGGATCTTTAAGCTATGGGGGGAAAGCCTGTAATGTTCGGATTGATGCTACTTGGCTGACAGTTGTTGATATGAACCACTTAGTTCAGTTGATTTAATGATCCCTGTGAGTAATTGGCATTCATCTATCAGATCGCAAACATTCTCTGATCACCCCCTCTAAGAATTTGTCATCACACGGCCCTTTATCCATCCCCTAAAACACACCAATGTACTTCACAAGCTCAGAAACATAAAAAGACATAAAGCAGTTGGAGGCCTGAGGTGCTGGCACCATTGGAGCCTCACATAAACCCTTAACTTGCATTAGGACAAAAAAGAACACGTGGAATCACTCTTGTGAGTGATTCCACGTGTCTCCCCTGAATTTGACTGCTGGAAAAGCTGCTGCTGACAATGTCAAACAGCCAACATAGACCCAGCAGTGAACTCTACCTGGAGCACTTTCCATCTGCTGTTGAGATGCTCCAGGGCGCGGGCATTCTCCATCGACAAATGGACATCAGAGATAGCCAGCTGGTGGGCCAGATCGTTGATGTGCTTCATGCCCTCCTTCACCTGGGTCAGCTCTTCCTTAAATAACTGCAGGAGCACGAGAGAGCGCGGGACAAGCAGGGGAGCACAGAGAGGTGGAGGGAAAAGAGAGAAGTGGATTAAAAGAGAGAAAACAGCTGAAATACAAATTAAATTTAGAAAAATATCAGACTCAGGCAAATATGCAGTCTGGGCAAACTCCACTCAAATCAAATAATAACAAAATCAATTGAAATGTGATCCATTATTGTCATCAGCTCTGTTTTAGAAACAATTTGGCAGCAGCCATATATTAACTTAAATCAAAGTATAAAGAATGTATAATGATATTGGAATAGCACCAGCGTCTGTTCATAGTAGATTTCATATGGGAACAAAGAGAGAAACCAGGGAATTCATACAGTAAACGATGTCTAACTCAGGATACACCACAACAATAGAGCAGTGTGAGTGTGTGGGCAGCTTATGTGTACATATGGTAGTCTATTTACTAACCATTTTGGATGTTTATAATCAGTTTTTATAATAAATTTTTTTAGTGTATGAAAACCTTTGCTGTAGATTTGACTTTTTTTTTTTACAAACTTCACAGTGCGGGACCAAACTTGAAAGTAACTCATATCTAAAAGAGGGCAAACAAAGACACCCAATACATTAATAAGGAAGACATAGTTGTGACAAGAAAATGTGCCTGTGTGACATGTTTTTACTATTTTTTTTTTTGCACTGATGTCTTTATTTGACAGTACAGTACTAAAGTGAAAGTACTGTGCACCATTCAAAACTAGTAAGCTGTGACTGCGTGGCATGAACTTCAGCCTTAGGACAGCCTGAAGCCACGTGTTTTTTTAGGGATTACTTCCCCTGTGAATTCATGTAAAACACTCAACTCCAGCACATTAAAATAACGTTCAAACACAAATGTTGCTGAAATCAAATTAAGGTTTCGTGTTCACCAAGATGGATGATCGACTGTAGCTTAGCTTGAGCAACTTGTAACCCCGTGGAAGCTGTTCTTCACACTGTGTAGATGAGGGCAGAATTCACCAAATGGCTTCTTTTAATGGCAGGAAATGAATCCCTGATATCTGCGAATGTGCTGACTGTGTTTAGACACCAGCAGGAACAATGTAAAAGAGAGAGGCAACAAAAACGACGAGCAGAAACGTAAAAAGAAAAAAAAAAAGTCTAGGAGCAAGTGTGCACGCTTGTTTGTCAATGTCTGTGTCAGTGCATACTGTATGAGTGTAGAGCTGAAACAATTAATGCATTATTCAATCAATAGAAAACGAATCTGCAACTATTTTTATAATTAATTAAATGTTTAAAACATTTTTTTTCCTAGCCAAAATAAAACATTTTAGGATGGTTCCATCTTCTCAAATGTGAGGGTTTGCTGCTTTTTTCCCCCAGTTTTATGTGATAGTAAACTAATATATTTTGGTTTTGGACTGTTGATCGGACAAAACAAGACATTTAAAGACGTCACCTTGGGATTTTGGAAAGCTTTTCCTGACATTTCACAGACCAAACCATAAATCAATACTGAAAATAAGCCTTAGTTGCAGCCCTATATGTGTGCATGCAAGTGTGCATTGTGTGGGTTTATGATGCATCCATGTGTCTGCTTTTGTATGTGTCTGCATGTAAATGTAAATGAGTGAGGGAGCGCAGATGAGGCCGACTGACAAGCCTGCCCTAAAGACCGAGCTGAACATGTGCTGCCTGTGAGAGGAGTCCAAACAGTGACATGATCATTGTGAAGTGCCCTCCCTTCTAATGAATAGCACCACACAATTACAGGCAGCAGCGGCACTCGGCACTCCATAATGACTAAACCAATGACCTGCCGTTTGTTTAACAACATCTATTCGACTGAGGATTGTAACCTCTGCCATCTCACCGTGTCAGTTTGAAGTGGCGCGTCCTTGTCATCATCTGTCAGATCACAGCTACTCCAACAGGGATGTGTACACAGGCAACCAAAACAAACATTTTAAAGCAACACAGCCTGATACAGATCTCTCACTTATTCACGAGTAACATATCACTGCTGTGTCTTTGTGATAAAAAAAAAAAGCTGGATGTCACTGTTTTGATGTTTGTTTTTACACGTCAAAGTGTCCCATCGTGTGCTTTTTCAGGGTTAGCCGGAGGCGATTATCTCCAAGGAGACAATTAAGTTACTCCACAGGTAAAAGCAATTTATATCTGGGATTCATGATAACGTGTCTGCATGTACAAGCGTGTGTGCATGAGAGAGATAAAGAGAAAGAGGGAGAAGAGAGCGCGTATGTAAAGCAGTGTGGTTTTCTGTGTGTGTCTACCTTGGTGGCGTCTATGTGGTCCTGCAGAGAGTCGATGAAGAGGTCTCCGACAGGCTCCCAGGCGTCTCTCACCCCCTCTGCCTGCTCCAGGGCCACGGCCAGCTCCTCCATCGCTGCCTGGATCTGGAGCAGACGCTCTAATGTCCTCTCCATGTGTCTAGGGGTTTTGTTGAAAATATAATTCATTACACTTAACTACCTGCACCATTAAAATTTGGAGCTAATGCGAGCAATAGCCAAAATAAATCCTTAGAGCATGCAGTCAAACACATCATTTATTCAAATTTACAGAGTGTCGTTTCAGTAGAGCTGTGTGCAAATTATTTTATACAATCATTTCACAATCTAAATGCCTTTTCTTTGAAAACACATCTTAATATTCTGAAAAGTAAGCTCTGAATTTTCAATGATCTAGAACTTGATAAATGTGTTTTCCTAATTGTTTCTGTAATGGATTATATTTGCCACATTTTGTAATCAGGTTCTGGTAATTGTATTACATGTAATGTATTGCTGCATAACCCTGCTATGGATCAACACACACACAGTCACAGGGAGGAATAACACTCTTGACTTTATAGCTCTAAAGGTTACAGGCGTATTGCTGTTGAATGGTCTTTTTTTGAATAATCTTTTTATTATTAATTTACATTTTAATTTACATATAGTCCAATTAATTAAAAAAGAAAAAAAAAGGAAAAAAGAGAGAGATTGCCAACAGCATTGACATATACAAATAAACTAAAGGAAGAAACAAATATACCCCAAACCATAAATAACTAGAAGAGCCAATCTTCCCTCTTGTCAGGCATACAATAACATTTATATTCAAGCATAATCCAGTTCTTCACTCATGAGAAGAAAAAAAATGTATTAACTCCAAAATTGTAGCTTTTAGGTAACAAAGAAAAGCCAACTTGTTTTGCTCCCCAATGACCTATTAATTTAATTAAGAAATAATCACGGAAACTGGAATAGCAAGGCTTTCAGAGGACAAAAAATGTGGCTATCCTGAACAGATTTCTGACTGAGAGTCTACTTCTAGTACTGACCTTGATCACACAACTTGCATCATCATTGCTCTCAAAAACTTCTTTCTATTCACGATAACCTTTAATATTTAACTTGTGGTTTTACAACTACTGGGCCCAATAATACGACAGAGTGCAGAAAGACACCCAGTGGATGAATAAGTATTCAGATGATTTACTTAAGTAAAAGTACCAAAACAAGAATGTAAAAATTTATCTTTGCTTTTCTGTGAAACCTTGGAGATTTTTACCTTTTTGAGCCTTGATCAATTATTCAAATAACACCAAGTTTAGAGGTGAGATGTCTCTTTGGTGGAACTGCTAACAACTCAAAGACAGCAGAAACGTGACAAGGTGCTCCCACTGGACACTGTTTTTTTGTAAGAGTTAACAAACTAAAAAGGTTGGGAACCGCTGGTTTAATCTTTAACAGTGCATTCTATAATCTATGCTTGTTTTATTTAATGTAAAATAATAATCTGTAAGGTAACTTGTAACTATAGCTGTCGGATAAATGTAGAGGAGTAGAAAGTACAATATTTTTCCCTGAAATGTAGTGGACTAGAGGTATAAAGTAGCATCCAGTAAATTACAGGTACCTCAAAATTGTACCTGAGTAAATTTACTTTCCACCACTCCAGAAACCGCACTCAATCTCTACAAGATATACTCGATGAAAAAAACAAAAAGGCTCTGACCTATGGCGGTCCACACAGCGCGCCGTCAGCTTTTCCCACAGGTCACTGGCCACGTTCGCCTGCTTCCACACCGAGCGGCTCACGTTTAAGATCCGCCGACGTGGAGACACCTCTGCAGAGGGTGGAAGAGGTTAGCCGGAGCCACGCAGGGGTAAAAGGATAAAGGTGCAAGGGAGGACATAAAAAATAGAGCAGACAGGGAAGTAACAAGGTGGAGAGGAGAGCAGGGGTTAGAAGTCAGACAAAGAGAAGAGTAATGATTGAGGAAGGATGTACACCAACCCCGTGAAAGGAAAGAAAGAGACAGGAAGGAGGCAAAACAAGTTGGAGACACAAGGAGAACACAGAAAGGTAGATTGCTACAGTATTCCCCTGATGAGCATCTCGTGTTCACAGCCAAACATTACCAAGGGGATGTGTCGGTGAAGAAATAACCAAGCTTGCTGTATTATTGATCCGAGCAGATGGTACTGTAGAGCTGTTGAGCTAGAGCTAATTGGTCCCGACCCGGACACTCTCCCTAAACTCAGTGTGATATCAGAGGACGGATCACAGCTAATAACTACTAATGGAAGATTTCACCTGCATGGGTCCAACCAAATGAACTCTGGGGCTTAGCCGAGGGAGGTTGTGAGTATGATATTTTAGCTGGCGCAGCAGTTGGCACAGAGTATGAAGGGAGCAGACCTTTTCCATCGGTCAGGGTCTCCTCTGGTTCCTGGAAGGGGTGCTGAGCCAGAAAGGCCTGGGCAGACTCCAAGACTGAGTAGATGAACGGCCCGCGAGACTTGACATCCTCCATGAATGCCTGCCGGGAGACAAACGGAGAGGGGAGAGTGTTTTCTAAGTGGAAGAGAATGAAAGACATAAGCTGTTTTCAAACTCAAGGGCTGCTTCAGTCAACGATGTAGCCGAGGAAGATGAGTCCTGTAGGCTAAGCTGAACCTGTGCCTACTCCTCAAATGAGACGCCGTTACCTAACAGACACCAAAAGTGCTGAAACGACTAGTCAAACAACAGAAAATGAATCGATTTTGATGTTATTATATACATATTATATGATTATTATATTTGAATATGCTTGGGTTTTGGACTGCTGGTCGGACATTTGAAGACATCACCTTGGACTTTGGGAAATTGATGGACATTTTTCACAATTTTCTAACTTTTTATTGACTAAAAAATAAATGAAAAACAACAACAGATAATGAAAACAATAATTAGTTGTAGCCTTAGCGCATTTGAGCAGCCCTCGTCAATTTGTAACGTCAAACATCTCCAGGTTCATCACCAAGAAGCTGCCCTCAAACTGAAGCAAACTTTTAGTAAATACCACTGGGCCAAATTCCATGATTCTAGAGATGTTAATAGGCTACCAGACAAACAGCAATGGCCATTTGATTTATATCCATTTTAGGTGATGTAATTATTTTTTTCTTATCTGAATCAAGGGTGTAAGAACAGCGGGTGCTGTATGCTGTAGCGATTGTAAAGCCCTCAGACAAATCTTCGGGCTGTATAAATAAACCTGACTTGACTTGGCTTCCATTTATCTGTAATTCCCAGTGATTCACAACATGTCCAGGCTGCTAACAAGAACAAACAGTAGAGTTTATGTCTGACTTCCATTATTCACATCCTACAGTGGCGTTTTCATTGGCCTACTTCAAGTGATGTATCACCAGTGACCAACGATCACCTGAGTGGAAATACTTGGTACATAAAATGTGGTGATATTTCCAGTCTTTGCGGGTTGTCGAGGATCGCCTGAGCGCACCATTAAGCAACTGACCAGCGCACAGTAGATTATGGGATGCTGACACGTGTTTTGTCCTCCGAATTTGGGCAAAAGAAGACTGGGATTCCTGGTCACTTTTGGAGGAGCTTTGTCAGCCCGTTATCACATATTCATTTTAGAAATGTGCAATATTACTTTTGTATTTTTGTTTATTTTTCTCAATGTATCTTATTTTTATTGTTATTAGGCACTGGTGTTAGCATTTACTCCTCATACACTGTTGTGTCTCGCCGGATTTGCTCATATATTTCATGTCATGCCTTAGTTTTAGTTTTATATTAAGTAAAGTCACTCACGTCTAGTCTCGTCCTGCACTTCCTGCTTTATTTTGTACTCACTTTTCCCTCTCGTTTCAGACCCTGACTTCCTCCCTTTGTGTGATTTTCGCCGTTGTGATTGTCTACCCCGCCCCTGATTGGTCTCACCTGTTTTCCCCTACCTCATGTATAAATAGTCCTTGTCTCCCTTTGTCCTGTGCCAGTTCGTCTTGTACCGTCTGTCATAAGTATCGAGTCAAGCGTACCAGCAAGTTTCCATGTTCCAGGGTTTTTGTTCCAGTCCAGGTTATTGTCTGATCCTCCAAGTGAGCGTTTTCTGTTTGTATTTTGATCCTCCTTGTGAGCGTTTTTTGTTTGATTTATCAAGTATATCCATACTTGGTCTGGAGAGTTGTGCATTTGAGTCCAACAGTTTGTGTCGGAGTTCGTGACATACACTTTATTACTCTATTGTTTTTATTCTTATGTTGTTATTTTTGAGCAATCTCTAGCACAAGAATTTCCTTCAGGATTAATAAAGTTCTATCTTGTTTTATCTTTTGAAGGATCATTTATTGAGACACAACAATAGAGAAAAGTTGGAGTTGGGGGAAAAAAGCCACTGTTGCTACAAATGGCAGTTACAGGATAATGGTAAATGCTAAAACATATAGTGTAGCAGTAGGACAAGTAGAGAAGACTCACTTACACATTAATATCTATCGGATGTTTGCTAACATAAATATAACCACCATAATCTACTGGTCTTACTAGAACAAGTAAGGCTGTAGCAGAAAATCTCCTGAGTGTGTTGAGTTGAGAATTGAATTTGACTTTTACTTTGTAAGAGAAGTAATGTGTTTAATTCTTTATTCAAAAGTTATATACTATACAATATGGGTTACCTATAGGAATCACTGAAGAGACACACACACACACACACACACACACTAGCAGCGATCTAGTGTGAGAGACCAAATCTACTGGGAGCACTGGTCAGCTGGCCTGCTCGCACAGGAGAGCCAATTAGCTGGAGAGTCCAGCTCTACTGGTCCACATTCAACAGCGCTCCCTATGCAAATTACAGACGAAGAGCTCAGTGCGCAAGAACACACACACACACACACACACACACCCACCCTTACTCCACCACTGAGCAGATACCCAGAGCCTCCCCAGGCCCTAGAAGAAAGCCAGTGTGTCAACCTTCTTCATTCTTCTACACTAATCTTTGTTCTGTATAAAACATTCTGCAGGTGTGTGAATTAATGCCAGGGATACCGGTATCCCCTCTCTTCAAAGTAATTTATTTAGTTGAAGCCAGTGCACTCAATCCTCTTACGGTATGAAGAGATTACAATTTCAGCTGCAAATCTACATTACTAGCTGGAATTAGCGGCGTTGTGCGGTGCGGCAGTGACAGTGTTTCAGTGCCTATTTAAAACCAGGACCAGAAGCCCGGCAGGCCTGATAACACCCGGCGAGCAGAGTTAAACAGAAAGCCCCCAATGAAACACCAGCAAACACCAGCCGGCGCCGAGCAAACATGCAAAAGTGTGTAACGGTGGGGAGCTGTGGCACGAGATAAGATTCCCAACAGTCGTGGAGAAAACCTGCTGTCTGTCTTTTCTCCTCTTCCTCTCTCACACTCTTTTTTCTAATCACAAACAAATTCCCCCCACAACCTCACGATCCTCGCTTCCTTCCTGTCCTTTTCCTTCGCCCTTTTTTTTCCATCCTCTCTAGCTCTCTATTCTCTCCATCCTCTCTTTAGCTGCTTTGCTGCCCAAAGAGGAGCTGAGCCACGGATTCCCTGAGCCAGCTGTCATGTTAAAACTTTAATTCCAGCTAAATTTCACACTCAGAGGCTTCATCTTTGGTTGAAGGAACATTAAGAGCCAAGCCTTCAGATCAGATTAAGATACATTATGCATGGAATAGAAAAAGTCAGAGGGAGGAAATGACTTCATTGACTTAGTCTAAACATGTTGATGGCGTTCCTTTTTCTCCTCCCTCTGGACGGTCCCTCTCAATGTGCATCTGACAACACAGAGGAGGATACATTTACTTTTTTTTTCTTCTTTCACATGAGGCAGAGAAGATTCTGCAGTTGCTACAGACACATAAATCCCTCCCATTGCCGAAATGCTCACTTATCCCAGCACCCAAACACACACACAAGAAGAGCCTTCACAAACGTATCTACCCACCCAAACTCCCCTCCATCACCACCCCAAATATACATGCAGTAAACCTGCTCCAAAACCAATACACATGCAGATGCACACACACACAAAAAAACAAGCAAAGCAAAGAGGGAACTCATCCCACACACAAAAATGACATCAGAATAAATCCACTTAAGATCAATAATTCACATTTCTTAAAACGCTTTAATTCTCTATAGAAAACTGGGATGCAATTTCCCTCTCTGCTTTGTCGGAAAAGTTTTAGAGCGACCAGACGCTCAAGAAGCCGAGGCATCTCAGATAATAAAGGCGTGCTGTGCAGAAAATGGAACATTTGAGAGAGGAGAGGAAGAGGAGAGGAGAGGAGAGGAGAGGAGAGGGGAGGAGAGGAGAGGAGAGGAGAGGGGAGGAGAGAAGAGGAGGCATGTTCATCAGTGAATACTACTGTATGAGTGGCTCAGTGGAGGGAATGTGCATCACAAAGTAGCGTCATCAATGTTGGGGGGATAGTTTTTGAAAGAGAGAACAGGATCTGTGGCTTTAATGAATGAGAAGCAGACAGGGTGCATTACAAAAGAAGAAAGAAGATGAGAAAGAACAAGTACAAGGAGAAAAGAGAAATTAAGAGGAAGAGGAAGGAGGATAGAAGCAACTGCAGTGTAAAGTGTACTTTTTTTTTCTATTGTCCTCTTAATTGGGAGGCTGATTTCAAAGTGCACCAGTCGAGGTGGGAGTTGGAGTCAGGTTAAACGGGAGCCACAAACCTCTCACTGTCAATACAAGTCGCCTTTCAGAGACACCGCACAAACTGACAGCACAGAAAATTGGAAAGAGGGTGGAAAGGGAAACTGCTGTACTTACAGAACCAATTACGAGTGTGTGTGAATGTAGGCTACTGTGTGTGTGCGTGTGTGTGCGTATGTGTGCGTGTGTGTGTGTGTTTCTGCATGTCTACACTAGTTCCAGTTCCTGAGATACATCATCCACAACTAAGGTGATATACCGGAAAATGAAAGAACATCCCGAGCATCCCAGGTACCGTCTCTCCAAATACTTCCTGTCACACAGGAGCAAGAATCCAAAGAGCATCAATTTTAACGGTTCTACCCTTCACACACAACTTCAAGTACATTTTAATGCCTTAATTTGAATATTTATTGTTTTCTTGATTTATATATCATGGTTGCTCAATGTCATTTTATTCTAAAGATAATAATTAAAAGCATCATCTCCGCAACGACATAGCTACTGCATCATATTCGGCTTGTTGTCTGGAGCTATTTTTGAACAGGCCAACAATCTGTATGACTAACAGTGAGACACACACACACACACACACACACACACACACATCTGCCTGCTGGGCAATTCCTGTCTATACCAACTTTATGAGAGTCTCCCTCAACACAGTGCACACAGGGCAATATAACATGTCAATTAAAAAGATTTCAGTGGAGAGACTTTTCTCCCTTAAAGACATCCTGGGATTTTTGTTATCGTCCCACTAGTCGGTATCTTAACACACAGGAAAGCCAGTTATCTTCTTTTGATCTGCCCAATAATAAAAAAAAAGCTACTGACATAATATTGAAACTCTCTCCAATTATTCTGTCAACTCGCTGAATTAAGGAAGTCTGATATAAAAGAGCTTGCAAATTGACTATACAATGCTACCAGTGACCAGAGGCTTTCTGGTCAGTGTGTGTTAACGCAGGTCGAGAGCCTCAAAGACCCTACGCACATATGGTCCACCCACAGAGGTGTTTTTTTTATTTATTGGCTGATTAGACCTCTTCTCTGGACTGTGTGGGCATTTAACATTGTGCTTTACTGATATCTCCTGTTGCATCTGTTAAAATGGAACAATTTACACCTGTAGTTTGGGGTCCTTAGCAAAATCCCATCATAGCCCCAAAGAGGTCTAATCATCCAAAATAATAATCTGCAGAGCCTTTAAAGAGAAAAGAAGCATCCCCATGAGTCAAAAGCACCTCATTCCACTGTGCATAGTGGTTAAAGATCCTGTGCATACACACAGGTGTTTCTTTTTTTATTACTAATAAGAATAGACTCATTTGAGATGAGTCAGACACACAAATGATCTCTGCACAATGCATACCAGTTACAAGTTGGTCATGACTAGCTGTGGCATCACATTAACATGGGTAACACTGGCTAAATTAAATTAACATATAACAAGAAATTAGTTCTATAAATCTTAAAATTGTATTCACAACAGTAACTGTTGATGCCTTGTTGGGCGACTTCCTGTATAATTCTTAATTTCCCTCCTGGGGATCAATAAAGTTTTATAGTATTTCATCATATTCTGGGAAGGGTGAAAAATGCATCCGTAGTCTTTTGTCGCTGCTCTGAACTGCAGCAGCTGCTCTTGTCCAGGTGAGGTGAAATATATCCTAAACAAGCTGTTTACAGGTCTAAGTTGTCCTGCTATAAATGGTGCAACCAAACTAAAATCAATCGAGCAGTCTGTACACGCCAACACAGACCTGAGAAGATCTCTAGGAAGACAAAATAATGAAACACGTGTGTGTAGTAATAATAATAGAGTAATAATATAGAGGTTGAAAAAGTCTGACGTATGTTGCAAATATTATTTGGTCTGTGTTTCTGAAAGAGAAAATTATTAGACTTTCAGCTGACTAGTAGACTATTATTTCAGCTGAACTCCTGTCACTGTGTACTGCAGAATCAGTTGACAACCAGTAATCTAAGTCAAATTATGATCCAAGGTTTTAGAGAGAGTATCGGTTCCCTGCCCTCAATATGAGGATGAAAATATTTATTGGAAAGGATAAACAAGCGCTGATTTGTGCCATGATCAATAAGGCCTCAGTCTCTGAGTTTGTGAGCTTGTGTGCCCTTCTATCCACACGAGCCCTTGAAGGGATTTACAGGCCGGTTCAAATCACTGAACCATGGATTATCTGAGAGGAGGAGGAGGAGGAGGTGGCTCACTCCGCTGTCAGTAACTGACTGATGTTCCCTAAAGCCTTAAACTTTAAAACTGAAAAAAACTCAGTGTTAAAATGACTACCAATCCTATCAGCTTACCACTGGCTAACGAGAACATCACAATTCCATGTCTGTGTGCAATGAGGCCTTAGAGACAATAAATATGTTTGCTGGTAGCCTTTATTCAGCACACATATCTCCGTTAACTGATCACCACCAGAAACTCACAAAGAGATGAAAGAGGTGAAACAGCTTATCCTTGTGTGGCTCAGTTTTAATCAAAGTGTTTATTTACCGAAGAGTCACAGATTTTCTTCTAAAATCATGGTCGTGCTGTGTGCTGTACATGTTGCCCTTTGTCCTGCTACAACTACTCCCCCAGGCCACAGCTGTGAACAAGACCATGCCTGCTTAAATAAATCACAGGATGGCCAAATGCTGGACTGCAAAACACAGGTGAAATGTCTTGTCAAATAAAAACTGTCTGCTGCCTTATCATTCAATTAACCGATTAGTCGATTGTCAGAACTATTTTGATAATCTGTTAATTGTTTTAAAACAAATTTCAACCAAAAATGCCAAACATTTGATGGTTCCAGCTTCACAAATGTGAAGATTTGCTACTTTTCCTTGTCCTACTTATGACTTTTTTAAATCAAATCCCTCCGACTTGATTGGATCGCTCAAAAGTGGGTGTTCAAGTTGATGAATTTATGTATACATCACTGAGTTCAAGATGAGTCATCAAAACTATTTTTATGTTTTACAGCAAGAGAAAAGAGAGGGATTTTAACATTAAGAAATACTAAAAAAAAATAAAAGATTCTGCATATATTTGACATATAACAAGACAAAACTGAACAACCAACGCAGGAACATGAGATTAAAACTAGGTAAATCTATTTTGTAATTCTATGGTGTCTTTAAAATTATGTTTTCTAAGCATTCAATAAGCCACTCATTACCAGAAAAGATGTATTTCCACTGGTAGAACTGGTCCTTGGCACTCCCAACGCACACTGCGGTGCACAAAGCCGCACCTCCATCAATGGCATCAATGACAGCTGAACTTGGAGAATCTAGTATTGACTCAGGCTGGACAATAAACTAAGCTTTGATCAGTATCTGTGATATCTACATAAGCTGCCAGCGACTCTCTGTTATCTGCAAACTCCAAACTCTCTATTCTGTTCCCCACCTTCTGTTGCTCCTCTGTAAAAGCATACAACGCCATGATACCCCACAGCTCCACGCGTTTCTTTACCATGTTAAATGTCTCCAGTGACAGCAAATTCACCCACTTGCCACCCACAACAAACACTGCCTCCAAAATCGTTGGCCTCCCAACCCCCAGCCTCTCGCATCTCAATGACAGAGCCATCACACGCATTGCACAGATCATAGCACATGACCCTGGGCACACCCTCAATCCATTTTTCAAACGGACGCAGATATAAGACCTTAAAGTGGGAGAGGGCACTCTGTACTGTAGCAGGAGTCTTGTCCCCTCTGACACACACAATACTAAACACAATACCCCTGTGAAAGCATCTATGTATATCTGTATCTATAGACTCAGTTTATCTACAGTACGTGTGTGTTTTTATGGATTTTTATATGTTTCTTTGTCTTGAGTGAGCAGATAAACCGTGGAAATAAATTTCCCCTTGGACAGAATAAAGACTCTATCCAATCCATATTTGTACTGGATGTGTAATATTTGCACTGGAGAGGTATCATCGTCCACATTACCTGGTGGAACTCCCTCTGGTGCTGGACGGCCCCCACGTCGCCTCCTATGGGCAGCTGCTCCGACAGCTCCTCGTCCTTGGCTGTCAGCCATTCTATGATCTCCTGCAAGGAGAGCTGCAGCTTCCCGCTGTTGTCTGAGAAGGCCTCTAGCCGCACCCTGCCAACACACACGCACACACACACACACACACACACACACACAAAACACACACAGTTAGTTCAGCAAACAGTAACATTCTCCAACACACCAAACAAACACTGCAGATGATATTTGGTCAATGTCTCCCACTATCCAGAATGTCAACACAGTATTAGCTTTGTTAACATCGACAACTTAAAACTTCATCAAAAGATGTCAAATATATAGGATTTAAACCTTCAATTGCATTCCAATAATAATAATGCATGGCTTGTCCTGTAACCTGCAGACCCTGTGATTTGTGATCTGCAATTTGTGTCCTACTCTGTGGTATTTTGCACAGGACCTTAAGTGGCCTCTTTAGTCTGCACTGTCCTTAATTTTGGCAGCTATATCACATTGCAGTTGTCTTCACGTCAAACTGAATACACATCTGGAACGGCCTTGTTGACCCTGCTATGAGAAGGTCAGCGCTTTGCTGTTGAGCAAGTTATGTAGGGAAGAAATATGCTTTAAATTTGTCACGCCTGGTGGTGATAATTATAGTAAGAGATAATTAATTAACTATTAAATTTGTTAAGGGCATTATTATAATTTACCATTTGGTATACCCCTCCCCCGAACAGTGATTATCCAATCATAGCTTAGCAACCATAACCAGGCACAGCAAGCTTTGGATTTCTCCACATATTGAAGCAGAGTGCAGTAAGACAGGTACTCGGGATCTAAAGATCTAAAGCCTTTCCAGAACCAAAAAGATCAAGATCAAAAATGTAAGGAACGGATTAAACAGTGTGTGTATCTTCTCTAACGGAAGCTGCAAACAACTAGCATACTACCTACAGTAGTAACCTATCCCAGAGTTAAGGCTAACAGTTAGCGTGTCATTAGCCAAACCCCAGCCAAACACATTACCTGAGACATTACACGTGCATTAAGTTTGCCAAACACATTGGTTAGTCCACAGCCTCAAAGCCTTTTCTCTTGTAACATTAAAACTGAAACATACTGTTAGAAAATAATAAAGCATAAATAAACCTCTTCCTTGCTTGTTTAATTAGGCAGCTAAACAAGGTTATGTTAGAATTAAATAACGGTCTGATCTGACATTTTACCTTATCATACTTATAACTCTAGGACTCAGTAGCTTGATACTGCAATACAAGAATAATGCTGTTTCATTATTTATTTATGTCTTCTACATGGATCATCAACTGGTGAGGATGCAAACTTTTAGCCTGGTACATGTAGCTTTAGCTCACAAACGGCCAGTTGCTTCTGTGTTGGCAGAATGTGCAGAATTGGGTGACATCTGAGCCGGACCATTTCCATCCAAAAACACCATTTCTTAATATACAGGACACTATACAGTATATCTACCTGCAACAGTGTTAAATCGCCAAAATAAGCAGAGAGCCTGTATGTTGTGGCACATGCAAGACAAGGTGAGAGTCACAGAGTCACAGGTTAGTGTTGCTGCAGGCTTGTTGGAGTAAATTAGGAACAAATAACAGAGAGAATTTATCTGCTTGCCACCTGCCAGCAGCACGAGAGATGTCTGGGGGAACCACTGCTCTTGTATCAGTGGCACAGCTGGCACTAATGTGTGAAAGCGTCCCAGTATTTCAATTACACACCAGAAGCCAGCACTCAAATATCATTATTCCTGCACATCACAATTTGCCAGCACTGTCACATCAGACATGATGAGTGGGAGCGAGAGCAAGAAAGAGAAACAGACAGTCTAACTGTCACTGCTCACAACTATAAATGAGTGGGAACATTGCAAAAATGTAATTGGACTGATATTCAGACGAAAGCACAAGTGAAGTCGGAGGAACACTTTAAGATTTCTGAGTCTGAATGTAGTCAAACACAATAATAATGATGCTATTCTGCAAAAATGAAAGAAAAAAAAAACTGTAAGGCAATTTCCTGCAAACTGAATTTGGGATAGATGAGTCCTGACACATGAGGGATTAGGTATCACTTCAGGGGTGCCGGTTGCAGAAAGGCATGTGGGAAAAGCTTTGAGACTTTAAGGGGGGAAAGACAGAAAGGTGAAATCAAGCTTGTAAGTGCACTTTTCAGAATTGATAGGCCTCTTTGTTCAACCCTGTGTCAGGAAACTTGTGTGAAGCAGACCGTGCTGTCCCCTAGCCTCTTGTTGCCCCTCCAGCTCAGGTTGTTGTGGTAATTGAATCAGAGAGGAACTGTTTTTCTGTGGCCCCTGCAGAATAGGCTTTCAGTCCATAACAGGTGTGAATTCACACATATAAATACAGCACACACACACACATGCAGCTTGAATGGAGAGAGGTTTCTGACTAAAATCAGAGCGAACCCGGGCCCTCGGACACATCTAAGTGAGGTCATCCATCAAAGGATGACACTGACACTTTTGCAGAGAAGTTTCAAAACGTTTCAAACCACACAGGAGACCTCCGATTCACACACTCATACAGAAACATGCACAAACAAACACACAAACACACACACACACACACACACACACACACATGCACATCTCACAGTACACTCACCCATCACTGCTGCTTCCATTACACACACACACAGAAGGCAAATAGAGCACTGCCTGTGCTGTAATGGAATCGTCGTCACATGTCGGGCGCTGCCAAGAACAACTCTCGCCCTGCTAAGCTGCAGAGAGGCCAGGCTAAAGGTTTGCCAGTATGGGAGGCTGACTGAAGCTATTCTATCTCCAGTGGAAACATCATGATATCAATTTAAGTGCTATTTATGGTCCAAGTTCTGCTGCATTCGATTAGGGGATGACCAGAGTTAGACCTTAAACAAGCATTAATTGATTTTTTTGGCCACTTTGAGCAACAAGCTGTAAATACAACACTGACGTATTATCAGCTTCACCACAAATCCAGCGCACATTTAGCAACATTAACTGTCACTTGGAGTCATGTTTTTGGCCAACCGGCGAATGTAAGTCCAATATTCATTCTGTTTTAGCTCTGTGTTGGTCTCTACTAATTCCTGAGGGAAATATATGGCTCTTTAGTAGTTAAATGCTCCACTATGTTCACCAGCTAGTCGCTAATGCTGTCTCTCTGCCGTTTGGTGCTGGGTAGGTAGTGTGCACTGGGTTTATCAGAGCTTTTTCACCAGCTGCCTGATGCGTCTAAAAACAACATCGATGTGAGTAGTGAAAGTGAACCAAAACAGTAAAGTTGCAGGCCAGAAACCCAAAACAATGAGCTGAAATATGCTGAAACGGTCCGTAGAGATGAGAGGAACTGCAGTGTGGGTTCATCACTACGAGCAGACGCATTATTGGTGTAAAAACTTTTAGCCAGTCTTCATTTCTTCAAAGGACTGTTTTTGAGTTTTTGAGAGTTGGTTTTAGAATTAAGTTTAGGATCAGTTTAGGGTAAGGGTTGAGATTGGGCATATAGCTGAGATGGTTAAAGGGAAAAGCTGGCAATATTTTATATTTTTCTTATAGTCAAAGAATCCCATGAAAAGACCAAAACCAACAAAGCGTTAGTCTAGGGGAGGGAACTAATGTTACAAAGAGGACCACAACAGAAATCTCCCACGGTGTCAGGGACCAAACAAATATGCAGATACTGTCTGTCTTGTAACAATCTGGTTACTCCATTTATTGCACCATATAGTGCATTTGTTGGGCTTTTTTTCAGCCGCAGATTTGGAGCAGTAGTGAGTATTTAAAGCAGCAGGACTGTGTATGTGGGATTGACTCTGAATAAACATGTCCATGTTCAGCATAATGAAGAAACATGTCACCCAGTGCAGAAAGTGTGGCTCATTGATGTACTTTTAATGGTTTCTGGACAACAATGGATCTCTGTGTCACAGAGGAATAAGCTGTACAAAGCTCTGGATACACAGACAATGATTGTTAGCGGGATCAGTTCATTGCTGGTCTTTTCATGGGATTTGTTGGCAATAAGAAAAATATAGAATATCACCACCAAGGTTAGGGGCTAGGGAATGCAATATGTCAGTGAAGGTCGCAACGAGGTCTAGAAACACAAACATGTGTGTTGTGTGTGTTAGAGAGTGACTAACCCTCACACCTTCCGTTTATTAGGAGGTGGGCTTATTACTTTAAGTGTTCTTTGACAACAAAGCATGTATCTGTCTAAAAATAACAAATGGGCAAAATAGCCTGGAAGAAAAATTGTTCGTGTTTTGTTTGCGTTTGTCCTGTGTGTGTGTGTGTGATGGTGTGTGTGTGTGTCCCTATCTCAGGCTGCTCAATATCAGCCAACAGGCTTGATGACAACGGCAGCAATAAACAGTACGAATGGGCTAATGGGATGCTGTGTGACATAGGACCTCGACATAGGACACACTCAACATACATCTGTTGGCGTTCACAGTTTCAAGATTGTCAGTCTCATCAGGGAACAACTGATGAGATAGTCTAAACTGAGACTGGTTGTCAGAATAACAGGTATTGTCACAGTAAAGATTGCAGAGCTTTTCATTTCCTGGATTAGCTTCAAGCAAAGGATTCAGAAGAGATAATATATGCAACATTGTCTCCCAACATTGGAGAGACCAACCTCTGTTATGAATGTGAATACACAGTTTCATGCTGCAACAGCTGAGGTAACAATCAACACCCGTGTGCCCTTGAGAACGACACTGAACTGCTACCAGCTCAACACTGTTGGTAGCTGTGGATTAGAATCCTAATCACAATGTTTTGGGTGTAAATATAAAATTGTGTTGCTGTTTAGCAGACCCTGAGTTTTGTATTCAGTGTAACTCAACGGTCTCACAATTGGAAAACTCTGTTGTATGCTGATTACTGTTGTAACCCCACGTTTCTTGACAGTTAACATCCAAAGTATATAACGTGGTCAAACAGAAGTCCCCAATCAGTCTGAGAGATTACAGAGAGAAGCTTAGTGCTCGGTTCGATGATTAATTAATGCATAGGAGATAGGAGCAGTGTTTCTGCTGTTTTAAGAGAGAGGAGCAAGCTAGTGTGTTGCCTCAGGGCCCAGGGAAGCTTTGAGTGCAGCCCCATTCCTATCTCCTTCTCTTCTTCTTCCTCACTCTCTCTCTCTCTCTTTCTCTCTCAATTGCAGAGATGTTGCGAGAGCTGGCAAAAAGTGCGAGGGTGTGTGATGGGTCACGTTGACACAGCAGCACTGCATTTAGTTGAAAGGGTATATATTCAAAAGTGTGTATATGTATATTTTTTTCCAAAATCTCAAGGGATGCCTCACTGTGAAAGCCTTAAATCAAAGTAGATTGATATGCCAACATATTTATTGTGTCATGTTGTCACTTTTAGCTAGTTAAGATTAGGTTCAGACTGACTACTAGTTTGGGAAGAAGTAATGATGGAGAGACTTCTGCAGTATGTTGAGAAGAAGAGAAAGAAGTAGAACCAGGCTTGTCTGTGTTGTGTTGCATTACATTGCTTTATATTGTGTTGTGTTGCATTGTGTAACCACAGCGAGGAAGTGCATAGAATCATAGAAACATATAATACAGTATGAAGTCCATGTACCTTAAAATTATAAGGTACTTTTATTATAAATAGTCCTCACATTGGATCAGTTAACAGAATAGTTTTGTTTACACATAAAAAAATCATTTATGTAGTAATATTAGGCAAATAAATGATTTGGTTAAGGTTAGGGAAATATTTAGATCATAAGAAAAACTAAAAATACACCACCAAAGACAGGCGGCCAGAGCACATCCTTACAAAGAGCTTGGACCAACTCAAACGACACCTCTCAATTCAAAGTAGCAGCGAGTTGCTGAGTTCTTCGCTCCATCGCACAGAGCAAAGAGCCAGAAATGGGGTTCAGAAGTCATTTTCCCACTGGCTCTGAACAACTCAATCCGGCAAACCATACGAGTCGCTGTGATTTGTGATTACGCTACAGTAATTTTAATGCAAATAAAAGCCTTCCTGTTGCTGCTTCACATATAAAGATTTCCACTGGCAACCCAGTGGAGAGCTTTTATTGTGAAGCAGCTACAGAAAGTGCCGACTTAGTTCATTTTCACACTTGGTTTGTGTGTTTGCATCTGAACCAGAGTTTGATTGTCCGTCCACCCTCCCAACACACTGAGCAATGTGTGGTGGTTTACCACCATTGCCAAGAAAAGAGATTGTTTTCCTGTTTCGACATATGAATTAAGGATGGAGGACAATGTTCGGGTGGGTGAAGCCAAACGACCACTGACCACAAAATGAGCACAACTGTACGGGTAGTAAAAAAATGAGTGCTCCTCTTCACCCTGGAAAAAAAAATATTGTGCGGTAACAAGTCAACCTTGCATGTTATTCTCCGCCCATACAGCTGTAAGCTATTTTATCATTTCCGTATTCTTGTTTCCAAGAACGTTACCAGTGGGGTAGTGACAGGTGCGCATTAATGCTCTTCCTGTGGGAGAACTGATTGCCTTTTAGCTGCACACAAACTATATCAGAGTTCGAATAGAAACATCTCAGATTGGCTGATTCAGGTGCACTTAGGTATGATTTCTTGGTCCACACCAAGATCCAGAAAAGGTTTTCAGTGACTGACACTGTATTTTTGGGGCCAATACCGATATTAATAATTGAGTTTAACAAATGAGACATAAACAAACAATCTTGATACAGATCCTTTAGATTTGTTTTTTATTAGATTTTTAAGATACATACTGGGACATTTTACAGTTGAAAAGTCAACAGTAGTGGAGACACTGTTTCTAAATTATGTTGTATATATCTGCAATAAGCTGATATAGGCCTAGCTCAAATTCAACTGTCAATGTGAAAGCACTTTTTGGTACAGAGGTATGTAAGCAACTGCCAACTGACTTGTTTGTACTTGTTGTACATGTTTTCTATTCAGTGGATCTGTTTTGAATGCTGCAAGACAAGAAAAGAAAATGCAGCCAGAGATGAATTGGTGAACTGTTGCCTTGACCTCTGTTGCCTTGACCTCCTTGTCAATAAACTAACTGCATTATTTTACATTTTTAGCTTTGGGAAAACTGCAAACATGTCCTCAAGGTAATCTTTACTGTGGCGTTCATGATGTATGGAGGCACACGTGTACCTAAATCACACGCTCTAATCATAGTACACAGCTCACAGTACAGCACACCAAGCGGTGTAAAGGAAAGCCAACATAAGACCTCAGAAACCTGATCAATGTCACTTGGGGCAGCTGCCATCCCTCACCTGCACTGAGCATGTCGTGCACAAAATGAATGTAGCCAACATTGTAAGGCTGTTGCATGCGCTGATGGTCTCAAATGGCAGAAGTAGGTAACTGAAAGATTTTAACTTCAATATCAATAAATCACGTGGCGTGATAGCTGTAAACTAAAAAACAGCATGTTTCTTGTTTGCCAGTCTTCCCTGGGTTTCTCTCTCTTTCTGTTTCCCTTTTTGATTTCCTGCACTGTAGGGGTACAGTGTCATGTGTGATGCATTCAGGGACTTCTCTCGTGGTGGAGGAGTTTTACTGATGCCTCGCCTAAAGTGTCTTTTCCAACAGCCATCTTACCGATTTGTGGGAAACACATTTGATGACTGACAAGAGCAGACCAGCCACTGGGGCTGTTTCCCACAACTGGAAATACAGTAGGCATTTGAAGATTTACAGCAGCTGATGCCCACGGGTAATACACTCTGGTAACAAATTCTTTTCAGCTATACAAGGCAACTTTGCATGCTTGTAGCTCCGTAATGACAATACAAGGTTGGAAAACAAGATTTATCAGAAATTAAATAAATACATAAAATTAAAAACATCACATGTAAACATCAATACCCCCAAATCATGGGATGTAAAATCAGTAAACTGCACACAGGTTGCTTGTTTTCACCAATCTGGTCTGAAAATAACTTTCCACTAAACTTTCCATGGCTAATTAACTAACACGGATGAATCCAGCTTTCTTTTGATTGTGAGTTTGTGCGCTGCTATTTAAATCCAATGCTGTGTCTCAAATCGCGTACTTCCGTTAGTACACTTACATGTAGTATACTGCGTACACTATGTACTGACTTGTGTAGTGCGTTAATTTTGACAGGGTAGTGTCGTCTCAAATCGAATACTGCTGTTGTGCGCTTACCGGAAATGACGATCGCAACCTTTGACCGCGTCTTCTTCTTCTTCTTTTTAATGGCAGATTGCAACCGGGCAGAGCATTATCGCCAACATTTTACCGCAATTGCCGCACGCTGAAATATCTGCCAGCTTGTTTGCTCACTTGACTTCTATTCAATTATATTAAAAACGAATAAAAAATCAATGTGCTTTTACTTTTAGCCATAACAATCACAACCGTAGCCGCCATTTTCATACGTTGGTGGTCCTCCCCTTCCGCTATGTAGCCAAGATGGCGACCATTGAGGGTGAGACATGTGCAGCGTTCCACACTCAACTTTCTGACCGTTGTGAGTACATCATCCGGGTACTCATAGTGCACTGCATTTTGCCATACTTGTCAGTGTGAACGCACTTATGCACTCAAAATATTAAGTACGGAAGTATGCGATTTGAGACACAGCACAAGTTTCAGAGTCATTGTGACAAATAAAACAACACCCTCATTTTGGGTGGAACATACAGTTTTCTCCATTTTTGTAAAAAAAAAAAAAAATCTTGACTAGTGTAGCTTTAAGAACAAGATCATCCTCCTCTGTATCAAAGTGACTCACTGCTGTAACTAACCCACATTCACAAATTGCTCACACGCTCTTCCACATTATACTCATGCTTACAAAACAATTTGCAGATGTAGAATCTCAATTGCCTCTGTAAAGCATATAGAGATTCCTGCAGCATGTACAGTGAACACCAACATGCCACTATGAGTGTGTCAAGTTAAAGTGGCTCATGTATTGCTGAGAACGCTCATTCATTGTGTGCCTGCATCAGACACTCTACACTGGTATGTAAAGACGTGAATGAATCTTGCCCATTTAAATTGTTCTGTCAAATGCATATGCAGACACATAGTTGCACAGAAGCACGGGTGTGTTCGCCGACACACACTCAAAGGGCCCATAATGCAACATAAATGTAGAGTGTTGTTAGAGCAGCAGATAGTAGAGGAAGTGTAAGAGGTGTTGTGGGAAGTGGAGACACTTGAAAATAATAAAAGATGACAAATAAGGAGCACAAGAGACCACTGCTGAAATGGTCATTAGACGATCCCACTCCTCTCTTAAAACCAGAGCGCAGTATGTTCAATATACGTGTGGAGACAATAAAACAGTGGTGGTATTGCTCAGGCTTCTTTGCGTTGTGTGAAAGTGTAGGTGTTTTCCATCTGAATCAGTATTCCTTTTTATTGTATGTGTGAGTGAGTGTGTTTGTGTGTGTGTTCATGGGAATATAGATAAGCATTTTTATCACCATTTACGTTCGAGAGAGCGTGTAGAATTATTGTAGCAATTCATTGCTTCCCTCATGGTGTTAATCTACCAGATTTTGAAATAAAAATACCACACTGACTGAGGCGTGCAGAGAACATGGTTGCATTACTGGAATAAATATCAGTACTTTCCCACATAATAGATCTAATAAAGACTGTCCTAAGGAGAACTACATCATCAGTCGTTCCAGCAAAGGCCCAAATATGACATGTGTTTAGGTTTAGTGACAAAGCCCTGTAGCAGCTGCAGTATTCATGACTCTTGTCCGTCAGGAGCAAAGGAAGGAAGTAGGTATTGTGTTTTATAGAGCGACAAAGTCAACACGTCAGACTTTCACATGGAAGACCGCTGTTCATCAGTCAGCATTAGTTTCTTTTTACCATGACCACGATCGTTCCCTAACCTTAAGCAAGTGGTTATTACTGTAACCGTGACGACAAAGATCCCTTAACTTAACTAAGTAGTGGTTTTAACCCAAACCTTATCCATAGTGTTGTCACATCCTAAAACAGATTTATTTTTCAACTGTGAAAAATAAGTGAACGGTTTTGGAGGACTTGTTGGTTCTAACTGAAGAAACTCTTTCGAAGAGTGGCAAAACATCTTCCTATAGACACATTTGATACATTTATTTGCTGGCATTTTTGTAGCGATAGCCATTTAGTGTGTTCACATTGTCTGAGGAGCAGCTCATTTCCATTGTTGGCAGCCATTCTCCCCCAACATTCAAGACTAACTATAGCTTGAGACGTCATGCAGTGTTAGGTAAGAGCACCTGTTTGTGGCCGCTCGCCTAGCTGCTCATCTCCTGCTGAATAGTGACAGCGTTGTAGCCTGTCTGACTTCCAGCACAAAGTAAAAGTTCACTTTAATCATTATGGAATATGTTCAGGGTAGATGTCTTATTTTGCCTGGTAGAGCAACTCGACAAGAAGCACACAGGAATAAAATGTTGCCATCTTTGTTTTAGTAAAGTAGCAAACTAAGGCATTTTCATTATTTAGATATTTACCAACTAGAGTCAAATTACCTGTTTACTTATTGAAGAGATTTTCAAGACTGGTATTTCAGAGAGAAACAGGAGGTTTGGGAGATTGGGGCAGGCGATGCTGATCAGTTTGTTGGCCGATAATGGCTCTCTCAAATAACAAGCAGCTGTTATGTAAGCTGGAGAGTTGTAGTGAGAGCTTAGCAGCTATAGCGGCTCAAGCCACTGGCTCTTTCAGTAAAGTCAGCCTCTCAACCAAATAAAGAAAAAAATATTATTATTATTATTATTATGAGTATTGTTGTTGCCGCTGCTGCTGATGTTAGTCTTAGAGTTATTACCGTAAAAAAGCCTCCCAAGCTCCCATTCAGCAAGGAGTGATGTCAACCTATTCAGCTGCAATTTCTTTCTGTGACTTAAGAAGGAACTCTTATTCCCTCTTCAAGTATTTATTTTCTTTCTCTATGTCTCTGTTTCTTTGTCCTTGTGTAGGTATGTTACTCAGTAGTTATTCTTTGCTTTGCCTGTTTGACTCTAACGTTATACTGTATGACATTCTTAATTCATTCTGATAAATCAGTTTATTAGCGTAGAGGCATGTCAAGGCTATGTTTGAGTGTTTGATTTCATGTGACTTTTAGCCTTGCAGTGTTTATCATGACATTTTCAGAGCTCATATATTTTTTTTTTCTCTGCAGGAGAGCAGCACATCCCCGCTCAAAATGTCGCTAATTAGTTTCTTTTATTCAGTATGACAAAGTCTATGAGATCAATATTAAGTACACTGATTAGCGTGAACTCGTTATCCCACGAAGCAGTAGGCCATATTTGCCTACAGTCATGACAATAATTTCACTGCAAAAACATTTAATTTTCAGTAACCGGAGTTCAGAGTGAGGGTAAATCTTGGGCCGCAGGTGTCATTCAAATGAATATTTTGGTATAGATAATGTTTCGCTTATCATCATTCGTGTAGGTGCATGTGCAGTGTATGTACTGGCATGTTTAAAGATGCAATTTGTAATCCTGAAAATCAAAACACAAGATTGGAACCTGCTTTCACCCTGAAAATGATTGACAGGTTTTTAATAGCTTGATTGGATTTAAGTTGCTGTTTTATGATGCTGTTAAAGGTCTATTTACAAAACATGCAAATTAACATATTGATCGGTTCTTTCAACTGACTTGTCCTCCTTTGACCTCCATGCAGGTCTTGGTTTGCAGGTCTTCAAGTAAACAGAGCTAATGTACAAAGCGTGTCTCCAATCCTCGAGCCCTCATTGTTCTTGCAGCTCCAGCAGCACAATGTTTTCACTCCTTTGGGGATTTGATTTGCTCCATATAAACCATTCAGCATGCCTGGGTACAGTATGTGCACAAAACCTGATTATCTTCTCCTGCTAGTCAAACAGACACTGTAGCAGTCCAAAAAGTCCAACATTGTCTCTAATCTGCGCAAGACCACCTCTGATTTGTTCTGCACCAGATGATGGTACGAAGGCGCAGTTCAGTGCTCTCCTCACAGCTTCACTCGTGTTTAATTTCAAGCTCTACATACACACACAAAGTGGTAATTCATCAAATTATTCATGGGGCTCCTAATTCCCCATTGGTTTGTTTTATCATTACAGTGTATCAAAGTTTGTTTTCATCAGCCCTTCGTCGTTCTCTATCAAATCTTCATTCCCTGGTTTACCAGCCTTTACCCAGTATATGATACACTTGACGTCAATGGCAGTCTCTCAAGGAAAAGAGAACGGGCTTTGAGTGAGGCCTGAATTAATGATTGCATGGCTGAATTAATGTCAAAGAATTTCACTTGCTTATAAATAGAAAATCTGGTAAAATCAAAAACCTGAAATTTGGGTCACATTTGTAATATTTGACCTAGCAGCTCAAACCACCTCCAACAGTATTATGGAGTAATACTGTGAGACTGAGCAAATATATACATAGCCTGCTGGAAAAATGCTGCCTTTTTCTTACCCTGAAATAAACCACTGAATCTCAGAATGATTCTCAGGCAGCAGCGAAAGCAAAATCCATTCCTTCAAGCGACTGAATGAGTGATGGCTGAATCCCCCAACAGAGTCCCACACACACCTGCCACCCCATCGCTAACCCCTCTAGCAGCTCTAGGTTTTCACCCCTGACCTTCAACAATATAATTATCATTAACATGTAATTGGAGCTTAATAAGTCCTGCAGCCATTGTACTGTAACTTGCCAGAGGGCGATATAGGGAAAGTGGAGCACAGAACAACCAAAGGGCTTTGCACTACGGCTGGGCAGACTGCAGAGAAGAAGAGAAGAGGAGGAAGAGCAAAAAGGTAGAGACTGAAAAGGAATAAAAGAGACATTGAATGAGATACAGATAGGAACATTGTTGTAATGACAAAAACAGACAGAGACAAAAACAGACTCAGAGGTCTCCCCTAGCCCTCAGACAGACGCTGAGCGTGGGTGGCTGGCTCTCTGCAGTTATCTGAGCCATGCGGCAAATAAATTCATAACATGCCACAGAGACACCCACACCAACCCCGGTGGGCATTCCCTGCAGTGCAAAACAGTGGGCACCTCACTATGTGGCACGGCCTGAATCTCAACAATGCCTGATATTGTAACCAGTATGGTTAACACTGTAATCAACAAAGTTACATGTCAAATGTATTTGAAGTACTCACACCTATAACTGACTGAGCATTCTGTGCTAGTACTACACTGGGGGAGATTTGTGATGATTCAGCAGCAAGCTGTCGTGTGCTTGACTGCCATGCAAGAATGGGATGCAGTACAGCTGGTCTCAGTGGAAATACACCTTGATCACATCGCTAATACTAACATACACTGAGCAGGAGATGAGTTACAAAACTACACACTGATGAGTACTTCCCATTTAGTTGACCTTAAAGGAATAGTACGACATTTGGGAAATGTGCTTATTGCCGAGAGTTAGATGAGAAAATCAACACCACTCTCATATCTGTGCTGTAAATAAGAAGCTACAGCCAGCAGCCAGTTAGCTTAGCTTAGAAAAAGACTTTTCAAATGTGCAAAGGCATGTACAGTCCAGGGGACACAAACAAAGGAATGAAGAAGGAATGCCAGATAATTCCCTGACTGTCCATTGAGTGAATTACACAACCATTAAAAAAATAACTCACCCTTTTCTAAAGCACAGTCTCTACTGAGTAAATAGCATAAATTCACTGAAACCTCCCACACTCTCATACTGTATTTTCTTACACAATAGTTACAGATGGCTGAATGGCCTCAGCAATATGCTTGTGGTAATAAATGTCTCTTTTATATATAATCATAATCATTCAACAGTGATTATGATAGACACAGCGCAATGCAGTGTTGTGGTCCACTTGTTTGGGGCTATTATCTCAATCCTGCATAAGACATTAAACCAGAACTTGATATAGCGCAAAGCACACAGCAATAAGAACAGCATGTCTACATTTTTTGCCAATGGCATCAAAGCACTGTTTTGTAGTCAATAACACATGCTACGCAGCTGGTGAGTGTGCGTAGACTGGCTCACAGTGTAATGATTTTGCCTACTTTCCATACAAAATGCCAAAAAAGTGATCAAACCCCTAAACTTCTGTTATCAGCGCTGAGCCCAATTAGCTGAGCGACACTGTGTCACACTGATAAATTCTCTGTGCCACTGCCATCTGTAAACATTTAGAGAACGCATTTTGTGCGCTATTTACTCCTTACCTTAATTTGTTAAATTCTCAGGGTATTTTCAGATATGGGAGCATACAGGTGCTTTCACACCATCGTCAAATTTTGGAAAACTGGTTATTATTTAGCCATGCTAGCGGCGTGACTGGTGGGTAGGGTAGGGACCACTTTGTTCGAGACTGAAATATATCAACAACTTTTGGATGGATTGTGGTGGTCCCCAGAGGATGTATCCTAATGACTTTTCTTCCAGAACCACCAGCAGGTCAAAGTTTTCACTTATCTAGTGAAATATCTCAACATCTACTGGACGGATTGGCAAAAAACTTGGTAGAAACAGTCATGGTGATGATGAGTCCTCCATTCATGTTCCCCTCAGAATGAATTGTCAACACTTTGGTCATCGCCTGACTTTTCATCTAGCGCCACCATCAGGTCAAATACCTGCAAAACTAATAACATTCCCATCAGCCTCAGCTGTACTTTAGCACTAATTAGCAAATATTAGCATGCTAACACGCTAACAAATAAGATGGGGAGCGTGGTAAATATTATACATGCTTAACATCAGCATGTTAGCATTGTCATTGTGAGCATGTTAGCATGCCGATGTTAGCATTGAGCTCAAAGCACCGCTGTGCCCAAGTACAGCCTCACAGAGCCGCTAGCATGCCTGTAGACTCTTAGTCTCGTTAAGAAATGAGTACCAGAGTACAACAGAGGAAGTTTTATTTAATCCCAGTCAAGGTACAGTATATTATAGGGCGTAATGTACAACAGTTTAAAGGATAGAAGGAAGCAGCCATGACTTTTATTGGAACGGAGCCTCAATCACCTGTCAATCAATGCCAGACAGGCCATTATAAAGCCAGTCGACTGCACTTGTCCAGCCGCTGGCATTAAACGCAGCCAGACATTTCCTCTGGACAGAACTCACCCTCAAGGTTAGACAGCTTTTGAGTGAAGCTCTTTCTCATTCATTCATTCTTATACTCTTCTTTCTCTCACTGCCCCTCCCATTTTCCGTCCATCCCATCTCTCTTGTGTGATGATTTAATACCAGCTGTCTGTTCTCTCTCTCTCTATCCCTCCGTCGACTCTTTCCAGTATTCCTCCCATCCCCCCTTCCTCTCTCAGCCTGATGAAGTCAGAGTGCAGCTCGGGTATAAACAGCCACTGCAGGCCATCCATAGTGATCTCATTACACAGGACTGCAGGGGAAACTGTCTTAACCAATTTCACAACTATCCTTCCTTAACCTCCCCCTCCTCTTCCTAGATACATCAGGGTCAAGTAAGCAATTAAGGGGCCAATTGTCTAAACAGGATGCCAGTTGAATTGAAGAAACAGAAATGATGCGGCAAGCCTGGACAGTTTCCAATTAAGCATCAAAGAACAACATGAACGCCCTCTAATTGTTTTGCACTGGCAAACCTCTCGAGTGTAACTTGTGCAATGGCAGTATTAACCCATGTTATATCAATAATTAATCAGCTGACTGGAAGGAGTACTGAAATATGCATAACTGTGTGACAGCACATTATTAGACAATACTTTTTTAATTGCCAGAAAACTGACTGTGAATGGCAACAAGACGAATCGTCGGAGGAAAATGGAAAGCAAACAAAGAAAGAGCCAATATATATAGATGTTAGACATCATTAAGCTCTATTCCCCTGTGTGACTGGCTGGACATAAACTTACACATATTAGCATAATATTTCCCCAGAGATACAACCACAAAAGGACGGCCACAGTAATTGACAGTGCAATTCTCACTTATTATTCAATTAGAAAAGGTACTAATTTCCTTGTGATTAAGAGTCTGTATGAAATGATCACTTTGGTTAAGCCATCAAACTCACCTAAAAAAAGGCTTTTATTAGTTCCATTACACACCTCCATACCAGCTGGGTGTGTATGCAAACAGTGGCTATAAAGAGGGATTTGTTTCCAAATTTCGTCACAGAAACACAGGAAGTTGTTTTGCCTTTTGGTTTTGTGTTCTGTCCCTCCACAGAAATGCTTGGAGATGGAGTTGTGGCTTAAGAAATGTTCAGTAAACTCAGTGAATCTCAGTAAACCAGAACGTGTTCAGAAAAAGACAGTAATGGCTACCTGCTTGGTAACAAACAAACTGTATAAAGCTGAAACTGAGCAGATGTTTCCTTAAAATTAACATTTTTATTTCTTTTGAGACAGCCAACTTCTAGGTAGAAATGCAATCAGCAGTTTGCGGCTACTGTTGCTGCACAACGGACAATCTCCCCTGAAGTTTCCAAATGCAGCCAGTTCTTTCTCTCAGATATAATAGGCATCTTGGCTCTGAAAACACCCATCCCTCCAGGCTGTTACAGTAAACGCCAATATGAATGTCCTCTTACCGGATGTTGTGGGACTTGCGTTTGATCTCGTTCCAGCAGAGGTTCATGTCTCCTGTTTGGTGCGAGCCACCTCCTCTCAGTCTCCTGCACTCGGTCCCCTCCTCCTGCCCCTCACCGTCCACTGTGGACTGGCACGGCACACAGTGGCATCCCGGCCACGAGGGCCGCCCCGCAGCTAAAGACACACACAGGGACACAAAAAAGAGAAACAGCAGGGGACACGCAGGTGAGTATTAAAGTCAACTGATTTGGGTTTTTCAAGGCTGATTTTCACAATTTTGGATTGAGCCTGCTGATAATTCATATTTTGTGCTGATATAAAGCCAGTGTAGGTAGAAATAGGAGATACTCAAACTTATTGTGTCAGTCTCCTAGCTACAACTAGGGACTGGAAACATCCGTCCAAAGGTAACTAAATCCACCTACCAGCACCTCTAAAGCTCACTAATTAACACGTTATACCTTTAAGTCAAGACCTGATCCATGAAAGGGGGAACCCTGGGACACATTAATCAGTGAATAATCAGTCTAGTGCAGGACAAGAACATGTATAGACTGTGTAGGGCAGAACTTACATTTGATCCGCCGTGAAGCGACTGGCCGAGTTTTGATATTTAATAGGTCAAAATTGGCTGTACAATAAATCAGCAAACAAGATAATTCACTCAACCTCTAGGTAACATACCTAACTTGTTAAAGAAAGCACAACGCACATTGTTGCAAAAATGTGAAGCGCCACACACACAAAAAAATGTAGTCAACAAATCAGAGTCAAATTGATTAATGTTGTCTTGTGTGTAGAAAACCTGAATCATGAGACACCAGCGGTTTTATCCCATTATTCCATTCCATTAAACTCAGACAAAAAGCCTCTTTTTTCCACAGACTTTTAGAGTGAGGGGGCATGTGAGGCTAGACTTGAAGAGGTGCAATCCCCTTGATGGAGCTGGGGTGGGGGGGTGGGGTGTTCAAGGAGGCAGCCCATGCACACAAACACAGAAGCACCATCTCACACACACACAACATAATAAGCAGCAGAAGAAGCTTTTCTAGGTTCACAGGTCATGATAAATCTTGTGTTTGGTCACTGGGCTGTCAGAGGTTTCCTGTTTTTTTTGTTCATTTCACAACCTTTACCTTAGCAGCAGCTGGGACTCTCAGCTAACACCCTCCGCCTTTAATATACACACACACACACACACACACACACACACACACACACACACACACACCATAACCAGTAGATTCCCTTTGTTTTTTAAACTAGTCAATTCGATTCTTCCCTGCTGGAGGTCTCTAACCTCTAACCTTTAAAGCAGCAGTCAGCCATAAATTACACTCACCTGAATATATAGTTATCAAAACACAAGCCCTTAACCATTTAATGGTCTTTGGTTGAACACATTTTGAGATGTGATATTTTGTAGAATTCTTTTTGTACTTTACTCGGCCTGCTTGAGCCATCTCTAGGACACTGTTGAAGTATGTTCCCAAATAAATTCCCAGGGTTTTCAGAATCAGGTCTTTTCAGGTGGCTTCCATCCAGGAAGTTAGCAGCAGAAAAATCACTCTCAGCATGTTTTCCTGTTAGTGGGGATGTTTTCCTAGGTAATTATATTTTTTTATTTTGTTAAGTTTTAGCGAAAAACAGTGTGGTCAGTTGAAAAAAATAAGAATCCTTTTTTGTTGTTAGTGCCAAAAGTAATTTCCATTGCTTTCTTCTGGGTGGGACCATTAAAGGGTTAACATGGCTAACTCACTGCTTCCTTTTGAGAACTTCTCTCTCGAGCTCAGGTGGTTTGTCTAAAACAAATTGAGCCTGAAGTGAACCAGGAAGGAGGAACTTTTGTTGCAGTGTCAACATTTGAGTGAACGACTCCCCTGTGAGAGGGAGGGAAAGGCTTGCTTTCAGCCCACTCATCCTCTTTCTTTATCTTTATCCTCCTCCTCCTCTTCTCTACATATTCATTCTTCTCTCTACCTTTCGAGTTTGTTCTACAGACCACCTCACCTCACATTGGCCGGATGGGTTTTTTTTTTCTTTTTCTATTTCACATGAATCATCACCATCTCGTTCCCACTCCTGTCTCCCGTTATCTCTCCTCTTCCTTCCCTCCTTTTCCTTCCTCAGACAGCCCCTGTTACTGTAGGTGAGTGTTGTATGAATCAGCAATACCCTGCACATCTCTCCTACTCTCTCCTGCTCTCACTGTCTCTTTCCCTTCGCTGGTAATCAGAGGTCACGTGTGACTCTGCACACTGTCAGTGCTTCCAGGACCTCACTTGAGCTCAGCTCCCTCTAAAAATAATAACATAAACGCCTTTATATTCTGTGTACAGACCTGATTCATTTCGCTGCTGTGTTTGTGAATAAAACATGGAAGTTAATGCAGATGAGGCAGGCGAGGTTCCACATGACACAACGACGTTTAAGAGCAGAATGGCAGCATGATTGTTTGTTGGCTTTGGCAAGCGGCCTCTTCAAGATGTGAAATGGAGTTGAACAATGACAGCCATCAACCACACCACTGCTAACACCAAGAGAATACCCTGCGGGTGAAAGATAGCTCTGAAAGAGGTTTGTTTCAGGAGTGAAGAGGGAACCAGGTGACAGACAGCCCTGTTGGCGAGCTCAAATCTCTCTTCTTCCTCTTCAACTTTTTCTCTGATAGCTACTAGCAGGGTTTCACATTAAGACACAAACTCAAACACAGCGTTGGGGAAGCTACTTTGAAATCATAGCTTTGCAAGCTACCAATTACTTCACACTGGAAGAAGTTGAACTACAGCAAAGCTACCCTTGGGAGAAATCTAGTTTGGTTAACTAAAGCTACTTAGAAAAAGCAGTTCAAACTACTTTGTAAAAAAAAAAAGATCAAATTGACAATGTACATGTGATACGAAATTATAACACAATATAATACAAAAAGGTCACATGCCAGCAAGAAATGCCACTCAATTGAGTTTATTGCAAAAGGTGCCCACTTCAGAGATACATAAACCAAAAAAATACAATACCCCACTATTCATGGGAAAGTGCAACGAATGTCATCTTTGGTTTGGTTTTTTGTCCATCAGTCAGACGCTTTCCAAAAACCAGAAAAAGAGTCCAGGTGGGGGTATTGCACCAAGCAAGATTACTCAGTTAGGCTTACTGTAATTGACAATTACAGTGGAGAAGCAATGGTAAAATAAAAATAATAATAATAATTCCTTTTATGACCCAAATTTATTTATAGTTTCAGTAGTTAACTACACAAAAAAATGTCAAAAAAGTAATTTAACTACTTGGTTCACTATGCAAATATGAATGTAGTTTAACTACCAGCAGGCTACAGCATAATGTGGTTAAACTACTAATTTAATTACATGTAGTTCACTACTCCCCAACACTGCTCATACATCATTGCATGTATTTATAAGCTTGTTTAAATATTTAAAAAATCAGTTCTCGTTTTTGCTGCAAGACACATTAAAAGCCATCGCAATAGGGAAATGATGTCTACAAAAATCACATCATGTCTCTATTATCTCCGTTTCGTAGGCACACATCTGCATCATGCGGGCATGTACCAAGCCCACAGTCAAGATTTAAACATGCATTATTTACGGCCTTGATCAGATGTGGCATTGCTCAGTCAAGCGTGTGCGCTGCATGTTTTCCAACGATGCTGAAAAACCAGCAGAGATTTCACTGACATGCCACAAAGTGACACAGACAATATTCATCTTGCTGCTATGGCTACATCCCTCACCTCCATGTACTCATGACTGTTTCCTACCGAAATCAAAGCTTCACACATTTGAAATTGCCCAATTATATGAACAGCACAGATAGAATATCTGCCTCTTTTTCTTTTTTTGACCACTCAAGCCAAGGGAACCTGGAAGGACATTTTCCAGACAACATGTGAATTTCAAATCAAAGGAGTTAAAGATGATGAAAAGATAGCACACAAAGCTTTGCTGGATAAAAAGAGAAAAGACAGTTCAACTCTGCAGATAAAGCCTCAGAAGATCAAAGCCATGTGCCGCTACACCATGTCTACACGTTGATATTAATCTGAAGGAATCAAGACTGTAGCTAAGATATCCCTGAGAAGCAATAAGATAGCTAGGATTTACTCTCATTACTGGAGCTCTGCAGATAAATGCAATTCTTCACAATGTGCAGTGCCTACCTCAATAGTACAGACTTGCTGCGCTGTTTCGATTCCAGTCTCACGTTGTTAAAGCTGCCACTAAGGGTAACTGAGTGTTGACATGATTTACCCTGTCTGTTGATTGGCTTGGCAGAGAAGGCAGAGATAAGTTGGGCATGCAGAGAGGGACAAAAGAAACAGAGAAAAACAGGGAGAGAGATGGAGGTAGGGAGGGAGGGGGTTTGGAGGGGAAGACAGACACAGGCATGGGGAGAGATGGGTGACCTAATAAGCAGAGACTTCTCTCTTGGTCAAAGACGTCTCTGTCCTTGTACATTCCTGCTCACACCTACATGGCCCCCCACTCCCCGAGACCGAACGGGAAGAAAAGGCCATCTGCCTGATGTCCTTCGACCCACGCGCACACACTCTGAGCAGTGCACAAAAAAACCTGCACTAATGGTTCTGGGAAAATTAAAATAAATTATTACAATCCTAATCCTACAGCAGATGCTTGCATTCCTACAGTATGTTCCCACAGTATACACAATAAATAATAAGGAGCGCAAAGCCACAGCACGGTGACATTACAACAGGGACATACAGTACAGTATATAGCATGTAAAGAAATAACAGCAAGGCAGGAAAGGTTCTGTTAACAGATTTAAAAAGATGAAGAGCGAGTACAGGTTCATTTTTTCACATTACTAATTCTAAAGTTTTTGATGTTACTTTTCGTTGTTTGGATTTTTAGCCACGCTAGCAGCATGGGTCTATATAGCAATGTCGGTCTGTCAGTCGGTCTGTCCACCACTTTGGTCCAGACTGTGACATGATGAAATGTTGTACGACATTCATGGTACCCAGAGAATGAATCCACTGACTGTGCTGACACCCTGACTCTTCCTCTTGCGCCACCATGAAGTTGACTTTGAGTGAAATATCTCTGTTAATTTCCCTTTTAGTTATGTAAAATTAACTTATTTTTAGTTACAGCTCGTGTCAGCACTGCCATGCTGACGTTAGCATTTAGCTCAAAGCACCTCTGTGCCTAAGTACAGCCTCACAGAGCTGCTAGACTCTTAGTCTTGATGGCTCTCTATGTAACTAGTTATTTTATTTATTGAAACTTAATTTAACAAGGAAGTCTCTTGAAATACACTATCTCTTTTACAAGAGAAAGCTGATTGAAATGGCAGCTTAGCGTATAGTTAAAACGTTGTCACATAAAAAACACAAAAAAAGACCTTGACTATTTAAAATGATTACATTCTTCACAAAACATGTTTGGAATCTAGCATTTGAATGCCAATTTGCCAAGTTCAGAACAGAGTGATTTTGGGGACATGTTAGATTATCCATCTACATCAGTGGTTCCCAACCTTTTTGGCTTGTGACCCCTTTAACCGAAGAAATGTCTGATTGTGTCCCCTGTTCATGAGGATTTTTTGGTGAAAGTATCCAATATCTCAGGAGAAAAAAAAAGAAAATCACAAAAGCATAAACATAATTTGTGCCAGAAATATATTTTTCTTCATCTTTCTTATTACTTTTATCATTTTGTGACCCCCTGAAATTTATCTTGGGACCCCTTGAGGGGGGGTATTGAAGGCCCAAGTTGGGAACCACTGATCTAGATGATAGCTGTTAGAAAGAGGAGAGCGTGTTTTACAGAGGTAGACAGGAAGTTTATCTAAGTTCATGACTACAGCTGTGAAACATGTCCTTTTCATTAATTGCTCATCTTCTTCGGGCTCTCCTTTGAAAAAAAAAAAGGGAGGGGGGTTAAAAATACATTTTAAAAGCATAAGGAGTAGGGAAACTCATTTGGGGGGAATTAAAGGGCTGGCCAAAGGGGTCATAAAGTTTTTCTCAGGGACATTTCCTTCTCAGAGATTAGACATTCATATTAAAATACATCAGCTGTGACAGATGGAGTGATTGTACTGAAATGGAACTAATTCCGTACTGTAATTGCGAACACATCCTTCTGTCACCAGGCTAAAGCCAACAACGTTTTGTAATGCTTTTACTCCCACAATTACAACACTTAACAGAAGTGATAAAGCCATTATGCACTGTCCAACAGAACTGGCGAGGGCTGATATGGACACCCAGTACTCAGCGGCTGAATGTGCCGAACACTGATTTAACTTCAACAAATAAATGCCAAGCCAACAATGACTCAGAGTGTCAGTGTCCAAAAGGGCCTGCTGGTAAATAGCATGTGAATACGAGTCGGTGCAAGTGTATTCGTGCATTTCTGTGAGTGTGTGACTGTGTGTGTGTGTGTGTGTGTGTGTGTGTGTGTGTGTGTGTGTGTGTGCGCGGCTGCATGTTGATGTTTGTGTGTGTCCTGGCTTGTTTCAGTAGCAGGCTCTTGGCTTTGTGCCTGATGGGGGTTAGTGGAGGTTAGACCACTGCCTCCCTGCTGCTCTCTCCCGCTGTCCCACAGCCCCTCAACAGCCACCAGTTAGAAGGCAAAGGAGAGAACACACACACCCACGCACGCACACACACACACACACCCTCCAGCTCTCAGTCCCTCTCTGCTGCTGATGCAGGATGAGCGAGCCGAGCTTCCCCTCACAGCTGCAACCGTCACACACTGCTGGAGGGACTGGAGGAGCTCCAATGACACAGCACACACACACAGTCACATAGGCACTCTTCAGCATCGTCTATTAAATAGTAGGCATGCGCAGAGCCATAGACACACACTTACTGTAAGAAAAAACACTTCCACCTACATCAGCTATACCCTCCACACCCCTGCTGGGCACAGGCAGCTGTCAAACTGTTACTATTCCTCCCTGAAACATCGGCACACTCTTCCCAAGCTTGACTCCTTTTGTCTGCAGACATGTTGCACAGTGATTTGTGATTGGAAGCACCCAACAGAACAGCAGGAGCAAGGAAAGACTTTCACTTCCCCTCCTCCTGCCTGTCTTCCTCCTGTACTCCCATCACGACTGCACATTGTCATGCTCGCAGTGTTTTGCCCTCCAACCAGATATTTCATTACCCTTCATACTTTATTATCTTTTCAATGACAAAGTAATTTCCCCCCAGAGCACACATGCCATCCACACACTTATTTATATTTACATGATGCCGTTTTTTTTTTTTGGTCCCTAAAAGATGGCTTTGAAGCGAGAGCTCGGCAGTGAAATAAGAGCTCAGCTGACATTAACATCATTATTGCTGGAAAGATGGAAGTGGGGAAGTGTTATTTGAACACTTTATAGGACGCTCATTGTGTTGATTCTAGCATCAGGTGAGTAATGGTTATGCTTTTCATTCAACTGCATGCCTGGTGAGTGAAGCACTTCTAGAGCAGCAGTGAAGCATCAACTGACTGTGTGAAAATATTAATCTGTGATAGTTTGTGTGTATGTGTGTGTGTATACATGCTAGTCTGTGTACAGTCCTCCTTTGGCCCTGTCCAGATGATACTGTGGGACTGGGCAGACCCTTACTGAAGTCAATGCCCTTCACTGTGCAATGTTGTGTTGTAATATATACAGTATGTGACAAGGCAACAGGCAAAGAACTGGAGCAATACGCCACTAAAGAGGATTTAAAACATATCAGTCCATATCTTAACCAGATCATTTAGTCAGTCCTTTATAATCACATCAAAAGGCATTTGGGGGATTAGCCAAGACATAAAACCATTCATCTCAAAGGAGTTCTTATTGTGGCCCCGGCTGCATTGTTTGGAGCGTTGTGCAAAAAAATTCAAAACTCTGGAAAGTCAATAAATTAAGACAGTCCCTTGTGTTTGAAATACCCATTTTCTGACAAGTGCATCTGCTGTGTTTAGACTTAATTAAAGACAATTAACACAAAGGAATGCACATACCGCCTTACAATTACTGTGCAAGCAACGCTGATTAAAAGTCAACCCTGTCACTCCTTCCTAACATGCAGTGATGTGTGGAGAGGGAACGCCTGGTTCAGAAAAGAGGTAATTTAGCAAACCCCAATTGAAATCCCTGCTAATTAAGATGAGTTTCTTCCACTGCAAAGACTATGAGATGAAATACTCTGTTGGGAGAGAAAGCATTTACATAGAGTCAGATGAAGTTTAAAATAAAAAGATGTTACTTTTTTTTTCTTTCTGAGAGTTAAAATCCTAATCACAAAATAACAGTGACGCTTTTTCATAAAGTTTTCTGGTTCATCACTCATGCCAAATAACCCTGTACAAACATAACAAAGAGACTGCGACCTATGGGCTGAATACATCTGGACTATGCCACCGTACTTAAACAGGGAAGGTCAGAAAACCTTGCAAGTTTACTGTGACTAAACACCAGATGCTAACCATCAGGTCATCCATTCATTCATCCACCCTTTCTTAGAAAAAGTCACAAGTAATTTGGTTTAGTGATGGCACCGCAGCCAACAACAACATAAAAATAATGCAAATTAAGAGCCAGGGTTTTGTTATAGTCTTGTGTAGCATTTGGGTTTAATAGTGCATGTATAAAACAGCTGGCATTCTCTTGAACTGAGGCAGCTAAAGTGTACATTTTCTAATATAAGTTTTTAGTGATTAAAATAACAGAAAGCACATAAAAGCACAAAATAAAATGTAATAATAAAATACATATTTTAATTTGATTTTCACAGGGTAGGTACTGCTGACCTTGTCAAAACTGACTGCACACCATTTACCTGACTTTGGTTCCAAGTAATGCATTTGCGCCGTCATTTCAGCTTTAATAACAGCTTTGTTTATTTGGTATAATACAAGCTGGGCTCCAGCTCAAAAATGCCATTTAACAAACAAGTATTTCCTTTTACTTATCCTGACATATTTCTAATTACATCCAGTCAGTAGATAGAGCTGAGAGGGTCTGGATTTGGAAATGTTTCAATAGTGGAGCCCAGACCCTTGAGTTTTGGTGAAAAAATCTTTTTTTATATATATACTTTACTTTGCTGAGTATATACAAAATGTTTTACAATTGTTTTTTTGTTCAACAAAATAGTCAAACTTCTCAAATGCATTAATGTTTTAGTGTTGTCTTAATACAAAAAGCCTTACAAGAACTTTTTCAAAATTGAGTAAAGCATAAAATAAAACTAATTAGGAACTTAAAAATCAGGAAATATCTGATCAAAGATTTCAAATAAACCTAAGAGTAGTATAATTTTCCACTGTGGTAAGATTGTGTTGCAACTACTACTTTCCATGGTCAAGAATGAACTTCAAATCTCGCCTGGATCCTCACACATGTCAAGCTAAATCTGTCGTGCTAGGTAACACTGTTGCTGTTACACTAGTTAACGCTAGCTGCTAAGTTAATCCTTTCAAAATATATTCTATTATCTTGACACATTAACTGCAGATCATTTGCACTTTCACTGTTTGATTACACCCCCATCGTGATATTTACTCTCGCCACTCTTGCTTGAACATTCTGTTGCTAGTAGCAACCACTACTGGCACAGTTCCATAGGAGCTGAAGTTTAACTGACATATATCCACCATTTTGTCAAGCAAATATTGACAGGCATCTATTATCTACTCCCCAAATACCCTTGTTGGAACATTATGTAGGAACAATTTTTATTATAACTGTTTAGTTTTTCTACGATGAGTTTACTGCTAACCAAGCTAGCCATTATACTAGCTGTCTCAGGCTAATGTATTGCAACATTCTAAGTAGCGTTAGCTAACTATAACTGTTAATATACGGTTGAGCTACGGGAACCTAATGATGATCTTTTCACAGTTTCTTCTTGGCATGAGCTAATTTGACAGCTAATTTATGTTGTCATTAATCCAGTTTCCTTGTTACTGGACTAATTAATCTTTACAATATGGTATAAATCACATTTTTGGTATATTTTCACAACTGCTTCCAGTAAAAACTTCAAAGGCCAAATACTGTCTTTATTGCCTTTATTGGAAGTGTGTTTAGCTCGCTGCATAGCTGTGCACTTACACATAGAGTGGAGTGAGGGCAGAAGACTGACAGATTGACAGAGAGACAGATATAAACGTGTGACAAAGCACATCAAATCGGAACTGTGAAATTATAAAAAATATGCCTCAAAATGCCTCTGAGAGATGTTTTGGTGTCTAACGGAGATCGACTAAGGTATAATTACTGAATATTCACAGCAACTGTGCATGGAGTGCCAGTATGTGCTAATAATGAACATCCGCGGTAATAAAGGCTGCAGAAAGCACAAATCAACAGGGAAAGAGTTTTAATGGATTCAACACTACCGAGGCTCATTTGAAAGCACGAATCTCATTATAACTGCTAGAAAAGGCTTTTGACAGGGTATGGTGTGACATTTGGCTCTCTGCTCAACTGTCCACACTCACTGGCCTGTCAACCTTGTCACTTCCTATTTGCTGAGGGAGCCATAAAGATTCCACTAGATGGGAATCTGGTTGACAGCTTGCTGTCCATTAAAAAGGTGACAATGAATTCCACAGAATATCTGCAGCCTACAGTATGAGCTGCAGCTACGGCATAAATCAGAGTTTCACTGAGAAAGAGCAGCACTGAGGCGCAGTGTACTTTGCCAAACAGAGGAGGAGACGTAAAACACACAGGAGACATTCAGATTTAACAAACATTACAACAGAAATAGAAAATGCAACATTGATGCTTTGCCTGTGTCACAAAACACTGGGACATAAACTCCGTGGCTGACTAACTATGTAATTGGGACAGGCACAAATCCAGTGTGAAAGCAGCTGTTTGCGTAAACAGGGTCATGTCTGTTTTCCTCTCACTGAGCACAAATAAATTTATTTAAAAAAATATGTTCAGAGAATCATTTACATGCACCAAAACAGGACAGACTAAATGGAAAACAGTGGGATGAAATTGGGACACCGAATGATCACCAGGGGAAGAGCTTAACTTAAATGAGAAAATGAACGTTTCAATTCTTCAAAACCTAACCTAAATAGCAAGTCAGATGTGAGTGAAATCAATTCCTAGGCACTGTATGATGCTGATTAGTTGTAAGTAGATTGCAGGTAGGGGAAAAGAGAAGAAGAGAATAATTTGTTTCCATTAGATGAATCTAGGGTGGATTTTAATGCACTAATGAAGAGCTAATGATAGAGGATAGTTTAAAATATTCAGGTAGCACTCATCTGCTATGAAACTCTGAGACATGCATTAACATACTCTCACTTCTTTTACCCTTCTTTATGCCCTCAATTCAAAGCCTATTCATATTTGATTAGTTCAGAGAGTCTACCCAAAGGAGAGTAAATCCTGTTTTAGACGCACACAACATTTGCCGTATATCATTACACGTGGGACAGGATTGCAAATCTGGTTGGAAGAGAAAAAGCTGAGTAGGCCTTGGAAACACATTTCCAAACAAACTGTTCTTTCAGTGAAGGACAGTAGGCAGAGAGCTGGACGGAAAGAACTGACCTGACATTTAAGGCTACTGAATATACCGTCGCATAAAAGGGGAACTCTGAATGAATCATTTCTCGAGTTTGGAACATAACGGTATGTTCCAGAAAGGCCTCGTGATATTAGCCAAGGAAGTGGTGAAGGCTGTTAAATGACAAACAAAAGTCGACTCTAACAGTTTCAGCTATAGCCCGCAGAGAATACATTTTTAACAGGTGTCAGATGTCAGGCCGGTAGACACAAAAAAATATGCTGTAATGGAGCATTTCCAAAATCCTAAATGTGATATGATAAGAGCCACGTGTCATTAAATTGCAGCAAATCAAGCTGCGTTTCTGCTTTTTTTCCACACTCTGATGGATGTTCGATCTCACTAATGGAGGAAATTGATTAAATCTCAATCCTTTCTGACCAATTAGTACCAACGAATAATGTTCAGCCTATGCTGCTGAGTGTAAATAATATGTTGAGCAATATGATGATAATAATAAAGTATTCAGAAGGTAAGGTAAGAAGGTAAAAATAACAATATGACAAGTAAAATTAAAAGCACTCATTATGAAGAATAGTTACTTTGAGAATGTTATATCTTATTATATACAGTATATTGATATTATATTATTATTACTAACGCACTAATATGTAAGAAGCACTTAACGTTGTAGTCGAGAAGGAGTTCATTTTAACTACTTTATATATTGATGGGTAGTTAAATCTATGACAATTTCATAACATGATCTGTTTTGTAAAATCTTAATCTGCATAGTAACTTAACTAGACTTAACTAAACAGTTTGTTAAAGAGTAAGATCCTTTTTGTTTAACCAGAAACAGAAAGTCTCACTCAAGGAAAAGTCTCGCTCTGAAATCTTGCAAGAGGTTGAGTTGTTGCAGGAAGACAAACGGATATTACTCTTTAACAAACAGTCTGTCTCTGTAGGGATCCTTTCCATAATGTTGTCAGACACTTCGAGTAACAGTCTGAGCCTGTCAGCGGCAAAAACAAGCACTTTTAGTTGACATACGTAATTGCCTGCAAGGATTACTTTGCAGCTACTGCAGCCCGCTCGCAGATGCCGGCAGAGGCAATCTACTGGACCAATTCCAAAACGAATGGTAAGTATTAGTCATTTCGACCCCAAATTTTGTTTTAAAAAAATAGGCCCCGGTTTAAAAATACCGCAGTTTTCCTTTAAATTGTCCAATACAAATAGCAGGGGTGTGCTGGTGACCTAGCAGTTTAAGACACTGATCCTGATTCCTCCTCTCTCTTCCCTCATTTCCTATCACCCATCTACTGTCCACTAACAGAAATAAAGGCAAAAATGCCACAAAAATGTGTATATATACTATATATATACAAATAAATACATAAATGTAGTGAAGTAGAAAGTACAATATTTCCCTCTGAAACACAGTGGTGTATACGTTTAATGTAACAGATACAAGTAGACTTTCAGACAGGCTGTAAACCACTTTATTTGGACGTAAAATGGAAACTGAGCACACCTAATATAATAGAGACCCAAGGTGAAACAGGAAGTCAGTCTGTAAACTGTGATGGATGTTCACAGCTGATAGTTTGGGTAACAATTTCACTGTTTGCCCATATTTTACTGTATGCTCTAAGTCAGTTTGGCTAGCCTGTTTAAAACCTGTATGACTGTCTGACCGCTTGTGTTATTTGCCACATGTGACTTACGAATAATGACCCAAACTATGAAAATATACGACCCAAGTTGTAATAAATCTGAATTATCCTCTAACAAGACTAAGAGTCTACAGCCATGCTAGCAGCTCTGTGAGGCGGTAGTTTGGCTAGGCTAACGTGCTCCCAAAGACAATGCTGACATGCTGATGTTTGGCAGGTATGTTTACCCAGTTTATGATCTTAGTGTGTTAGCATGCTAACATTTGCACTAAACACAAAGTACAGCTGGGGCTGATGGGAATGTCATTAGGTTTGCAGGTATTTGGTCATAAACCAAAGATTTATTTTAAAAAATTATTATAACATAAGTTAAGTCAAGTCGGTTTTTATGTATATAGCCCAATATAACAAATCACAAATTTGCCTTAAGGGGCTTTACAATCTGTACAGCATACAACAACCTCTATCCTTGGACCCTCGACTTGGATAAGGAAAAACTCCCCCCAAAAAATGGGAAAAAAATGGAAGAGCCTCAGGACATCCAATAGATGTTGTGTGTAAATAAGGATGGCGCTAAATGAAAAGCCAGGCAATCTTATTATTACAATTTCATCCTCGGGAGACATGGATGTCTGTACCAAACTGCACAGCAATCCATCAAATAGTTCACAAGACATTTCACTCAAAACCACAAATGTCAACCTGCTGGTGGTGCTAGAGGAAAAGTCAGGGGGTCACCAAAGTCAGTAGGATTCATCCTCTGGTGACCATGAATGTCTGTACAAAATTTCATGACAATCCATCCAGTGGTTGTTGAGATATTTCAGTCTGGACCAAAGTTTTGGATAGAGCCATGCAGCTAGTGGTGGTGAAAAACAGAACTTGGGTAAATCTACTTTGTTACTTTGCACCAGTTTTGATACACAATTCTGTTGTGTAAGCAAATTGTACTTAAAATCTGATAATATTTGATATGATGATAATTATATATGGAACATTTTAAAGAGTCAGTGGTGCTGATAGATGATAGTCAGAGAATCACTAGTGAGCCCATTGTATCTTGGGACTGCCCAGGTGGCCCAAGCAGCACTGGGGTGCCAGCTTTCATCTATACCTCCCACCAGTCTATAACGCAGGCGACAGGGACACATTTGATCTGCAGCCTGACAGTGAAGAGCCAATCACTTGTCAAAATGTCTGTACACATTTGCTGCTCTTCTCTGAGCAGCACACTTTGCCCTCTTAGTGCCAACTCATCGTGAACTCAGAACACACACACAGAGAGCATTGGGGTTGACGCTGACAAGATCTCATGAAATAATTATGCTCCGATTCCAAGCCAAACCTAGACAGAGAACTCATATGGGACATGGCATGCACCCAGGTAGTTTCTTATTTATCCACTCCAGCTTATTATGAAATATACAACACTGCAAATAGATTCTATTAGGAGCGTTGCTCTGGAGTTTGATCAAGGCCATCCATATGAACATGCAAGTTTTTCTGATTTCTGGTGCCAAAGTTTGTAGCCACTAATACTTGCTACAGTTCCTCGTGTACCTACTACCGAAGGTGTTGCTGAGGGTGGAGGATTGAAAGCTTGATGACTTTGATTAGTGGCTCTTTGAGTGCAAAAACCACAGGCACTGCCCCCTGTAAAGATCTTTCATTTAAACACTAAGCTACAGCTGACTACATCACTGTATTTCTCCACTAACACCTAAAGGAGACGTCCTATAATCAATGGACAAATACATGTTTTTCACTTGTCAGATTATGTCGTTAAAACCTTCATTTTTCATACTTTTTCAGCTTAATTTGAGTCTTATAAATACTTGAAGTGCCACACATACTGCGCCCACAGATGATGGAAGAAAGACTTAAAGCTCACTGTGTCTTTTTTGTGCTCCAGTGAGGATGGAGCCCCAGCGGAAAGCAAGTCCTTAATCAAGTGTCTAACCAGACTCATAAACCATCCTGAAAGGCCTCCCTTAGGCACCTTGCTGGGTAAACAATACCATCACTCTGTCATGATCCTGAATTAAGATATTGCCACATGCATGTAATTAACATTTGTATTCAGGCCCAGAACAATATTTCATCTTGATTAAATAAATATTGAGCGACACCTCCATGAGAAATGCTATGTCATTTTTTTCAGCAGAGAGCAGAAACGGGATTAAATAGAAGAGATTTTCAAAAGCAGAAAACAGGACACAGAAGGTATTTGTGGAGCACCAAAATAGCAAACCCCCATCAAAGCAAGTCCACTCTCTCTCTCTGAAAAATCGAGGCAGTGGCCCTGCTTCAGATGTGAGCATTATCCACAGTGGCACATCCAGCTTTTATGGGCCAGCCATTAGTGAGCAGGAGGTAAAGAGAGAGCTGGTGACATGTCAGATTTTTTTTTTAGGATTGGCCTGTGGGAGACAGGTATGAGCCACTAAACAGTGAGAGTGATGTGCTGTGACTGTTGGCTTGGAAACTTTAATGAATCAAGCTTAACCTTTCCAGGAACTGTCACTATCACGCCTTTACCAGAAGATGTATTAACTTAATGTTCTTTTCGCTACAATATTTATGAAAGAAAAGTCATTTAACTACAAGGAACGGACATTGTTAGCAAAATAATACAGCAGAGGATACAGTGAGTTTGTAAGCCTGAGATGATAGAATCAAAACTTTGAAGCTACAACCGCTTCATGCCTGAAGACAGGCAATACATACCCTCTCTCAAGTGAGAAAATATGGGAACAAGGGAGTGAGAAGGGACTGAGGGAGAAAGGCTTTGAAGAGCACAGTGCTGCCATGCAGTCTGGTGTTTGGTACCCCCTCAACAGCCCAGAAAAAGACGCTCTCTTTTTCCAGTAATCTGTGGCACTTCCTTTTTTCTTCTCCCTCGTTACCTCCTGCTCTTTTACTCAATCCCAGAGAAGGTGGGAGATGTTAAGAGGGGCGGTGGCGTTTCCTCGTGTCTCTCACATCTTTTTTTTAATTCCCATTAGCCTCCAGTTGTCGCAAACTACCTGATGCAAGCAAAACACAGAGAAAAAAGACAGAATAGTAGAGAGACAGTGAGTGACAGGGAAAAGTGTGGTGATGAGGGACGCAGGGAGAGTTAATGAGAAAGGAGAGAGGAAAACAACTAGGAAATAGTCGATGAGAGACAGGGATCTGAGTGGGAAAGAGCTTAGCAGTAATCAACGAGGGCAAGCCCCACTGGAGGATGCACATTCTCTGAAGAAACGGATCAACATTTCCAGGAAAACGACTCACTTAGACAAAGACTTTGTTTTGTGTTTTTTAAGGATGGTGGGTAGAGAAGGAGGGGACAGTGAAAGAGAGAACAAGAAGATATGAGAAGGAAAGATGCACATTTTATTGGAAAAAAATCACTGTTGCAACTTTGGTGCTCTGAGGAGGGACAGGAGCTATTTCTGAACTCAATACAAACCTCGCACACTGGTGACAGGAAGATTGCCAGTATCTTCAGGTGCATGTCACACCCACATCCAACCTGAGACACCACACCAGGATGTGTTTCAGCGTCAACTGACTGGCTGTGCTCAACTTCACACTGTTGTTCAGTCACATTAATGAAACATATTGTCTTCATAGTGACGCCTGTACCAATACTCTCACCGCTCCTCCTCAGCCTCAGATTTTCACTTTTTATTTCTGTCTATTTTGTTTACTTTTTCAGACCCCGTCATACTCTACCTGCCCACCAGTTAGCCTCAGTAAGTTTTCCTTGTCTGTGGATCACCTGACTGACTTTGTGATCAGCTGGCTGCCTCCATGGCTGCACAGTCGCAAGAAATAATATTAATAATGATGGCTCTGTTCCATTTAAGTGTCTGGCTAAGCTTTGTCAGTGAGACAGCTTGCACACACCTGTGCTTTTCCTGCTATGACAAATCAACATGTTGGCTGTGAAAAAGGTCTAAAGCCTCGCACTCAGCACTGAAAATGTGATGTGACGTCACAGGTTTAACATAGGTAATGAATATTGAACAGAGTGATTATAGACTCTAAACTGTCTATAAGCCTTTTTTTTACAGAAAACATTTTGATGTGTTACAGTAGAAAAAGCACGGGTGTATATAATAAAATGAATGATTGCTGAATTCCATTTATCTGCTTCACTTTCATGGTTCTGGTTTTGTGCATGCTGGCTCACTGTCACACTGTCATGGCTTACTGGGACCGTTAATGTTATTAGTAACACCTCTGCTTATCCTACTAGTCAAAAGTCAAAATGTCTTCTGTGAAAAAGGTGATACCGACTGCATCAAGACAACACTGTTTCTATTGGCCAACCCTGCAAATGTGTTAGTCAGAGTTGAAAAAGTAAGAACAACTTCACCATCAATCACTTGGGCTTCAACTGGCAATTTTAATAACTTTCCAAAACCGACAACAATGCCCATTTCATGCAGAAATTGGTCAGGTGTGCTGAGGTGAAAAAGTAGACAGGGTTTGAACTTCTCTTTCAAGCTCTCTTTTTTATTCTTTACACAACTACAGTATGTCTGTCACTTTTCAACCAAGTGCAACATCATAAATGCCTCTGAGGAGAGAATGTCTGAACCATATCCCCATTGGTACCATTCACCGCGGCTCGCACCTTTCTTTGACTAGAGGCTTTTCAGCCCACCTCTAATGTGGCCATTCAGAACAGCTATCAACACTTTTGCCTTTAGATGTGGTGAGACTACACTCCACGAACCAGTTTTGTTTTGACCATACTGTACTGTACCACTGCCTTTTATCTCCCAGTTTACTGCAGTTTTCTTTTTTTTTTTGGCAAATTTTCTGTGTTGGATAACTTGCCATTGTGGTCTTCCTTGAATGCTTTTACTCTTGACTAACTTCTATCTCTGATGTTGTGGCTTTCAGCCTTTACCCTCAAGATTTGTTTATCTTACGACATTTGAGCAAAGCCTGTTTTTACTAAATCTGCCTTGTCCCAGGAGTCTGCGTTTGGATTTCGCTTCATTAAATGTAACAACTGTAAGATCCAATTCATCTGAGCAGCGAGGCTGTGTTTCTAAACCTACATAAAAACATGTTAAAGGAAAGCAAAACAGTTTCACTCTAACAGCAGCACTTGAGAGACCATCCAGTAGCAGACTGCAAGCTAAATACAACTCTCTCCCCTGGTAGGCATGTGTGTGTGTTGGCTGGCAGACTGGTTAAGACGTTGGCCGTCACTGGGGTTTCTGGTCACGCTATTCTGCCTGGCATTATTACACCACCTATCACTCAGGCCCACTGTGTCCATTATTCATGCCCCCAGAGGAGTTCATCAGAGCTGTGACCGCAGGTGCTGTGACAGCGCTCTCAATCACAGGCGCCCACGCCGTCTGCTCATCCGACCCCGGTGTGACATGGCAACCCGTGGTCCAACTCAGTTCAGCTGTGGAATCAGGCCCAGAGTTGGGAGTAATTGATCAGCATCCATTCACAGGTTAATCCAAACATAAAGAAATCTGGAGACTACCTTCAGTGGGGTGCTCTGTGTTTTAGACGAAAGCCTAGGGGTCTAAGACGTCCGCCACACAAATAACAACCCGCGTCGCACATATCAGCTCACGCCTGTCAACTTCAGCACACTTGTGGGTAACAGATAGCCAGGGGATTTTATTAACTTGTTTGTTCAATTTCACAGAGCCACATAACTCCTGCTGTCATCACACATGCAAACACAGAACTTCTCCAAGCGGCGTAGCCTGCGAGCCAGGATGTGCATTTCCACTCTGCCGTTCAGATGTGTCCTGTCATCCTTCATGGCAACGAGTAAATTCTAGCGGCACATCTTTCTGCTGACAAAGTGAAGAGTGGCATGCAAGGCTATTTACCTAATATTACTGCAATTGATAGATGCATTTACATGTGATGTTTCACAGCTGTCCTGCTGCCCGCATCCACCGTTCAATCAGGCATTAGAGGGAGTCAAGGTGAGCTGTCATTCGCCAAATGCGGTGTTATTTATGACTGTGGGTAAGATCTGCCACGTCAGAGCCATTTCTCCGCAGTGTGATACCACTCAGGTCCTTGACTCTTTACCTCATGGGGTGGCAGACCCAAAGCCGCTTACAGAACTCTGCAGAAAAGGCTGTGCCCTTTGTAATTATTCTTTTATGCCAATCACACCTGCATTTTCTAATTCTAATTTTAGTAAGATAACACCAAGTTATCTTAAGCTTTTTAAATAGATTAGCTGGATGGGCAGAGCTATCTTACTTTGGTATTTCTCTTGATGTTCTCGACTGCAAAATATACTTTAAATTTACTTTGTAGCAGCCCGGCTCTAAGATGTAACACTGCAACTCAAATAATCAAGTCAGCAGTGGATAATCTGTACATAATAAGAAATTCAACTGTCGTGCTAACCAGTAATGAATGGCTTAACAGCTGGGACTGAAAGACATACAGTCAGACTGAATAAAAAGTCTTGAGCAAATTCATTTGTGGTGAGGAAAAAGGTGTGTATTTTTTCTGTTAAGTGATACTGAACATTGAGTTGTAGAGCTTCCTGGACGTGATATACTGTAAGTTGCTGATAATCGTTTTCCACCCCTGTCCTCGCCTGTCAGTGGGAGACAGTGCAGCATTTTTCCTTCTTTCTTGTAGCATCTGGTGAAAGGGGTCTGTGAATCCTAACAAAGCATATGTTGCATTACATAAAACATCAAGTCTTGTTGCTTATGTTTGGGAGAGTGAAAGAGATTTAATGATATATTATTACACCTTGAATTTTGCAAGCTTGGTGCGTGAGCTGAGATGTTACAGCATAAACTCAGTACAAAGAGGAAAAGAGGAAAAGAACACATTTACAACTAAAACAGTAATAAATGTATTTGCATATTGGCAGAATCCCCTTTGTTCCTGTTTGTTTATGTGCTGAAAGTGGGATTTTATGACGTGTTTGGCCATGCAATGATAGCAAACAGAGATAGGAAAAACTTTAATCCCCATTTCCCGCTCATGTAACTGATTCGGATGACTGAGAATTTGGACTCATATCATGATGAGGACACTAACAACCCAAGGTTCTGCCAAAGTTCAACATCTTTTTAAAGCTTTCAGGATATACAGTATTAATAAATGTTCAAATGGTTTATTATATTTGTGCACTGCAGTGTCCATGACCTTTGCATGTCCTCCTCACCTAAACATAAGTTTTCTCAGGTTAACGGGTTCAGTTTAGAGACTCTAAATTAGGTACAGTATGAATGTGAGTATCTCTGTCTGTGTTAGCCCTGTGATGAACTGGCAAGCTGCCTTCAGACCTCAAGGAAATAAATAAATGGAAACAAAAAATGAGTAAAATACATAGACAGAAGAGCTATGCCCCTAGGAATGCACAACATTACAAATATGTCCATTAGCCGTGTTGTTAAACTCCAGCTAAAAACAACAAGACTTGTCCTCATCACCTCATACAAATGCCCTTCTCCAGCAGAGGCTACGGAGTAATGAATGTGTTGACTTCTGCAGAGCACGCTTAGTGCCTGCCTCCACCACTATAAGCAGGGATTAACTTCTCCCTAATGAAGGGCAATTCAGTGCGGGTATAAGGACCAATGGATACCAGTGAAAAGACCCTCTGTCCCTCACCCTCACAAATACTGTCACCCAGGATTAGCACTAAAGGTGTGAACATGTCTACAGAATGCTAAGTGCATGCTGCTATACAGCACAGCGCGTACACAAACATATACAACCATGCATAGCAACTCCCACAAACATATAACCTGACATCTACAGAAGTTCAAACAACTGTACGAGCGTTTTATAGGTGCACATATAAAAGCACAAACACAAGCATACACAAAAGATCAATGACTTCTCCCCCTGAGCCCCCGTTTCATAGCTCCACTAATGGCTCATAACACATCAGAGTGGCAGCATCACACACACACACCACCCAGCTACTTCTCAGTCACCTCCACTCTGTTTCACGCAGCACACATGATAATGGCCTCGCCTGCATGAAAGGCAGGTCACAATGTGTGATGCTTCCCATCCCCTACATGCGTAAATGATGAGAGAGTATCATTTATTCTTGTCACTGTGGCGATAAAAATGATACATGAAAAATGGTCTTACAAAAGCAGTTTTACCACAGCAGCTAACATTAACCGAAGCCAGCAGTGGAAGAATACTCAGATCGTCTCTTAAGTAAAAGTACTAATACAACAATGTAAAATTACTCCATTACAATTAAAAGTCCTGCATTCAAAATTTTACTGAAGTAGAATTATCCGCAAAAGTACTCATTCCATAGAAAAATGGCCCCTGTGACTGATATATTATTCTATATGACATTATTAGATTTATACTGATGCAACAATGTGTAAGTAGCATTTTACTGTTTGTAGCTGCTTTACACAATTTTGTAATTTAGTCCAGTGGTTCCCAGCCGAAGGGTCGGGCCCTCCAAAGGGTGACAAGATAAATCTGAGGGGTCGTGAAATGATTGAGGGGGTTGGAAAGAAGAAAAAACTAAGTTCTGCTACGCAAATCTGTTCTCAGTTTTTGGACGTTTCTTGTGAAATATTATATATTTCAACAAGTCTTCCGAATTAAACAACAAAATACGTTGTTTGTAAGATCACTTTAGATCGACACACAGAAGCGTTTTCTGAAAAATGACTTTGTTTAGGTTTGAGCAAAGATCATCGTTTCGGTTAAAATTACTACTTCGTTAAGGTTAGGGGACCTTCATCGTCATGGTTACAATTATAACCACGTGGCTAAGGTTTGGAAACGACCGTGGTCACGGTTAAAAGAAATTGATGCTGACTATCAGTCAGAAACAGGAAATGAATGAGAGTGTTTAAAATCTGATGTTTTGTTGAACCATCCATCCACCCCAACCTCCTCCCTACGCAGACTTTGTCTCTCTATAATAACTTCACCTGATTCCACTTTTGCTCACATCCTAATTGCTACAGCTGATAGAGGGCTTTGTCACTTGAACGTAAACATATGTCATTTGGGGGCACTTGCTGAAATGGCTAATGCTGTCGTTTTACATGGGAGGACGGTCTCGGACAATTTTACCTTCTTGAGCTTTGAACAGTGAACAATTTAATCTGAGAAGTTTAGAGGGAAATGTCTCTTCGGTGGAATGGCTAACAACTCAAAGACATCACATAAACATGTAAAATCATACCAGTAACGAGTAACTATACCTGTAGATAAATGTAGTGGAGTAAAAACTAAAATATTTCACTCTGAAATATAGGGGAGAAGAAATATAAAGCAGCACAAAATAAAAATACTCAAGTAAAGTACCTCAAATTTGTACAGTACTTGAGTAAATGTACTTAGTTACTTACACCACTGACCTAAGCTATACCTTTACCTCCCACACACACACACACACGCATGACTAGTGAGGGATTTTGATTTAAAGCAGCCCTTTAGAGGATGAATGAAACAACTGTACCTGCTTCAGCTGCTTTAAAACACTGATGTTAGGACTTTTTTTCAGTGTGCTGTTCCCACACAATAATGGTACTTATGCATAAATGATAATCACATTTCCTCACTGTGGCCCTTGGTGACATCCTTGTGACATCCACTGTGCTTATGTATAAATGATGTTCACATCAATTTAAGTGTTACTCGCTAGCACACATATGGCCTCGTGTTCTGTGCTTCTACATAAATCTCGCTCTTTCACTATACGGCACATTACACATGTTTGTATACTGCCTATTCAAACTGCCATTCATTGAATACTTGTGTGCAATTTTTTATTTAATCATGTGCATTATGGCTCTTATGTAAAATAATAGAAACCATTTTTCAAATCAAGTCGTAGCTGTTACTTCAAGCAAGGCTGACGTTGTAATTTAGGAGTTAATTGACAAAGCAGCATGTGACTCCCTGGCACATCCATCATACATGAGCCAGATGAATTTTTAATTTCTTCCACCTTCATGGAAATGTAAAAAGGTTGTTTTTTTTTTAAACATCGCACTTACAGAATGACAAAAAAACTACATTTGAAAGAATGTGCTGTACCAGTGAGATAGCCTGCACATATAACACGTTTATGGTCATCTGTCTGCTGAGGTGAAAGTGTGTACTCGGAGCTAATTGGCTTCAATATGGCATAAAACAAGCCTTTAATCTAACTCATGCTCTCCTAATCACACTGCCCTGTAATAACAATGTTAGAAATCAAATTAATGGTGAGAACAGGTCTTGCTGTGGGCAGGCAGGGTAAGTGAGGGGAAATATCTTCAAACTGAGATGAAATGTAATTTGGATGGAGGACGGAGGAGAGGCAAAATGTTCTGAGGGAAGTGGAGCAAGCATCTGTCTCCAACGAAGGAAATGTCAGGTCCTGTTAATCTTATGTGAATGGCTGCCTGCTGACGTGGATTTAATCTTACACAAGTGCATGCCTGCTAACTTGCGTGAGTGCACACCAGACGGACTGTACACACATGCATATACATACATACACATGCAGTGCGGGCTACGGTGGCCTTGAGGTGCAAAGCACAACAACATAGGACAAAACACAACAATATTTCACAAAACACAACATACTGCGTTTTGTCCAATGTTGTTGTGTTTTGCACCTCTGGGCCACCGTAGCGAACACACATGCAAAGCACCATCCTCACACACCACTGACCCAAACCTCACCACTCAACCCGTGGACGCATATAAATTCTTATTTCCTCAAATGGGAACATTGAGATGCAGCAAACATAAACAACACACCCTTACCTCCCACATATTCCCACACCGGCGTGAAGACAAACAACCACCCATTTACCCATCTACGATTCAATAAAACACACAACCACATACACACGCACACTCACACATCAGAAGAACAAATAGTGAAGCTGATTCTGTCCAGAAGCTATATCTCTGTTCCTTCACCACCCCCACTCCCCGAGCATTACCCATCATTCTCAGAGGTGACAGGCAAAGAGGGTGAGGGAGAGATACATGCTAAGTGAAATGGGAAATAAAGGAGTGAGTGGAGATGTGACAGCGAAAAGGGAGACTAGTGAGAAGAGGGAGGATGATAGGGGAGTGCCACATTTGCTCATCCTCCGCACCAGGAGCCAGGCCTCTGGAGGACGACATACATGCATGGCAGCCTCCGGCTCATCACAACACACAGGACAACAGGGGAGGAATGAGAACAAGAAAATGAAAGAGGGAGAAGATTCAAATGAAAAAAAAGAGATAAGAAGATCAAACTGTGACAAGGGACTAGAGAAGTGGAATTGCAGAGTGAAGGAGAGTAGAAAGAGGAAGAAGATGTGATGTGGAGCATGATGTTGCCAGGAGCCACTGTGGTGGCTCTTTGATACTGTGACACACTAAGGGACATTCAGGGTGGGCAAGCAGGCTAAGCTGCCTTGAACATAGATTAGTGGAGAGCCATAGAAACAGTGAGTGATGTTAACACCGAGGTCTGCTGTGCAGAGTTGCTTCTATGGTTCATCCGTGATCACACGAGGGTTTTAAAAACCTAAAGCACTAACGTGATGTTGATATATTTAGCCAGTTTCAGATGTACCGGGTAATCATATGCTTTATGCTTCATTAACACACGGATTATGATATAAAGCAGAAAATCATGCAGCAAAGGTTATATGGTAATACGTGGGAATCAGCATAGACAGAGGAATTATGGACTGGGAGCTTTAGAGGGAATAAATCTTGGGGAAACATGTTGATGATTGCGGTTCATGTTACTTTGTTGTTGATTAGCATAGTAATAATACAGTCGTGAGGGTGCTGCCACATTGGCTCACTGTCGTGCACACTTGGCTGGGGATGTTCTGTGACACAGGAGTGCAGCAACATGAGGAGAGGCTAATTTCAGCAGTTGTGCAGATGAACACATTAAGGCAAAGGCCTATGGTATAGGCTGGCATCAGAATAATAAAAGGCATGGACTACTTGCAGACTGTCAATCATCAGCTCCAGTTATAATGCAGCAGCCCACAGATAAGGGAAGAGGAAAAAGTAAAATCTCTCTCGCTGACAAAGTATAGTAAACCCTTCTCAAATGTCTTGGAGCGAGATAACATTTTAACAGGCTGCAACTCCAAAACCAGATCTCTTATGTGCAGCAGTTGAGGCGAGGCAATGTTCCCTCGTGCCACACCAGTTGGATGACTGAGTGAGCACTGCACAGTGCTAATTTCCCTGCCAGCCCTGGGCATGGAGCTGGGCCCACGTCCTCAGAATCGCTGCAACCTCATTGTGTATCTACACACAAGCGTCTGCCTTTTTTCTGTCCAACAGCTACCTTTTATGACCTTCTCTGAGCTCCCTCCTTGTTCCCTCGCTTCCCTCTGTGGTACTGATGTGAAGACAGGGCTGAAGCTCAGTAATTTGGAGTCAGAGATAAGGGCAGGCAGAGGATATTACTTGTGGGTAGACAGTGATTGAATTGGCTCCAGAGGGTCAAACACACCTAAATGACAACTCGGCGGAAACCCAGGACCCATTTATTTAACTCTGAGAAGCCTCGAACAACGGGGCCGCAACAACGGCTGAGTGTAGGCGGATGTGATGATGAAATGCACCGTAGCAGAGCTGGAGGGGAGAACAGGGAGGAAAACAAAAAGACGCCGTGGCTTGCATCTCTCTTGGTGATCATGTGAGCCTAATTTCTGTGTAGGAAGGAGTCTAAATAAACCTATCATGTCAGTCAGGTCATTTAAGGGCTTTCTGGAGAAAGGAAGCAAGCAGAGACGAAAAAGTAGAGAAACCAGGGATAGACCAAGCAAATTAATCATGACTGTAACCTTCCTCAAATTAATACGCGAAACCAACATAAATGCCATATTTCCATCCCGTTTTCCACATTGTTTTGGTTTGTTTGAGGCTTGACTGGCGCTCTTTTCATTACATCATCTCGTTGTGCCTGTCATGATCCCAAGGACCCTAGTGTGGACTTGTGTGTTTCCTGTTTTACTTTGAAATTACTGTTCCTGTTTCATTGTGTGCTGTTTATTTCCTGTCTTTGTTCTTTTCTCGCCTTTTTTGATTGCACCTGTGTCTTGTTACTCACCTGTGTCTGTTTCCCTCATTGTCTCGTCCCCTATATATACCGGTCCTCTCCCTTTGTTCTCGGTGGCGTCATTGTCGGTGTTTCCTAGTGTGGTTGTTTCCCTGCGTTCGGTTCTTGGTGATTTGTGGATTATGTGATTCATTGTGATTCCTTGTGGTTCTTTGTGTTTGATGTTTTGGATGTTGCTGGTGATCTCCTCGTGTCTTGTTCCTGGTGTTTCCCTGCCAGAGCTTAGTAAGTTTTTGTTGTTTAAATAAACCTTTGGACTGATTCAGCCTCCTCGCCTGTCTGCAATTGGGTCCTCTCTCTGCTATCTGATATGGCTTGTCGTGGCAAGGCCGCCTCGAAGGCCTTTCATGATAGTGCCCTCTTCTTCTTCAGCGGTTTAATGGCACCTGACTGGAGAATTAGTGCCACCAGGTGTTTATCTTGATGCACCCAACTCCTAATATTCGCATAACAGTGGTGGATGGAAACGCACATTAATTCACAATTTCTTTTGCAGATTCTTTTAAAAATTCTGTTAAAATTTGCGATAAATTTGGATGGAAACTTGACTATAGTTAGGTTAAAATAATGGGTGGAAACTGAAGTCTAGTGTCTCATTTTCCACCCAAAATGAGTTTTTCTTCCAGATGTGGCTAAGCAGACAAGATATTGGGGTCAGTAGCACAGGTCAGTGTCTAAGAACCAACAAGCTTAGTTTGACATTTTTATCCAAACATACATTTAAAGCATCAATAATTAACTTTTTCTGGCCATCAGAACAAGCTGTAAATACAACATTGACATATTATCACTTTGTAAAGTTAATATGCCGCATCAAGTAGACATGGAACAACATTAGCATTCATTTGGAGCCCCGTGTTAGGTCACCCGATGAATGTAAGGCAATATTGACTCTCCTTTTAGGTCTATTTTGGTCTCAACCAACTCCTGAGGGAAATATCTGGCTCTTTAGCTGCTAAAAGCTCCACTATGTTCATCAGCTAGACGCTAACTTTGAGCAGGTAGTGTAGGTGGGGGGAACTCCTAGCGACTCCTTTCACATTACGCGTTGTCATTTGATTCATTGCTAATGTAAAAATTTGATTAGTGCAACTTTAAGAACTTTTGTCCTTAAATACTGCATGCCTGTGAGCTCATCAGTATGTGTAGCTGAGTTGTTAGACGGTGGTGTTATGCTTTGCACGCGAGGCAACATTTCATACAGACTGCTGGTTTATCCTCTGCTTTTCTTCGCCTCACAGACCATACTCTGAAATGCAGTTGCTGAGTTTGACACAGTTCAGTAGATGACACCTGGAGCCAGAATCAAACAAGGCAATGGGCTTAAAAAAGAAAAACAAAGACACAACAGCTCTGATCAAACCCCTCGAGATTCTTCCTGAGCCCCCTGGCATCTATGTTTTTGTGTGTGTGTTTGAGTGTATTGCATGCTTGGCTGGAGAAAATGCCTCTTTAACATGAAAAATGCACACATGAGCGACCCCAGAAGTAACAAACGAGCACAAAAAGCTATCCCAAAAACAAGACCACATAATCTCAAAAGTCTGTGCCTCCCGTCCCAGAAAAATTCAAAGGCAGGAGCAGTCTGCTTGCATGCTTGATAGTTACCCAGCGGCGAAGACGTGATTGACGTGGCTGCAGGATCGTATCCTCCCTGGAATCGAGCCAACGCTTCTGTGGCTGTCCTGCGCTGGCGGAGGGGGAGGAGGGGTGGGGGAGGCCTGGATGTGGTGTAACGGCAGCGACAGCAGCGATCTCCTCACACAGGACGTGAACCTATAATACAGGGAACAGGGTCAGAAACTCCTCCCCAGTGGAATGAAGGAGATTTGATAAGAGGCTGAAAAAGACACACCATTTAACAGCTGTCTTTTGGAGTTAAATCCTTTATTGGCGCTGGGCTAAATGCCAACGATCCGGTCCCTACTCAGCCCCCCCTTTCCTACAAGCCCAATGACATTCAGACCTGGGAGCAAAGCAGTAACAGCAGGGGTTTTAAAACATGGTGACACTGAGCATAAAGTAAAGGTTTCGCCCAACCTTTGAGCGAGATAGACAGAGTAGGGCAGCTAGGCTCTAACTCAGCAAACCTCTGTGACTCTGGCCCGGTTGTTGGGCTGTTTATTATCAGCAGACAGCACACTCAGGCCTGGAATACAGGACTGCTGAGACACTGGGTGCTGGCCGCTGGGAAGAAACAGGGAGTGAGGCGATGCAGGAGGAATGCCAATGAGTGTCCCCTCTCCTCCCTGAGATTTCATTTGCTACTCTGGCACAGCACTGCCCTGCAAAGCAACTCTATCCTATCCTCAGGTTTGATAGCAATGTTAACGGCAACTAGAGTCTCTGATTCCAAGCCTCACATGCTGACCATTAACCAACACTTATAACCGCTTTAATCCGCTTTGACACGGCCCAACCAGGCAGTTTGCAGTGAAGATGATGCACAGAGGGGCTGGGAAACAAGGGTTCTTAAAAAGAAATAAGAGGATGCTATTTAGAGAAAGTTTGTCAGCAAACAGCTCGGCTTAGAGGTGTGTCACATTTCCAATAAACCTAGTGGGGGGTGCAGTGCAGAGGCGGGCAGGAAAAAAGAGAGCACTCCCTAACAGTTCAAAACAGATATAAAAGTTTAATGCCAAGCTGGTAGCAAGCAGCCAGCAGACAGAGAGTGATATGAACTATTTTCAGAGTAGTAAGTGGCATTCATATTTCACATTATGGTTTAATATGAGGAAATAGAGGATTCCTCCATGCTTATTATCTTCCTCTTCCTGTAATACTTCTACAGCATTGATGGCTGAGCTGTAGCCACTGTGTTTGTATGTTTATTTACATTTGTATGAATGACATCATATTTCATTGGTTTAAGCAGTCAATATGCTAAATCTTCGTGCGACATCCCGTGAGGGTGTCAAAATGAAACAGCCTGACGTTATATCACCGACAACTGCAGGAGACAAAGTGAGAGACAGTTTTCACTTTCAAATCAGACAGCCAGAATCCAGCACAACAGCTATTTCAGACTCTCAGTCTCAATAAATTAAATCTTCCTGTTCACAGCTAATAATGAGACGTATTAATATGAGGATATTAATATGATCAAAGGTTGCCATAGATATCCACTTAGTCACAGCAGGACCACCCAGAGGGAGAAACCAGCAGGGAGCAAAAGAGATAGAGCATGAGCGAAGACGACGTAATGTGGAGAAAAATATTAAATACAGATAAGCATGTGTGCACAAATGAGGCCAGACAAGGTGAGAAACAGAAAATGATATTACGCTATCATAGCAACGTTTGCCTGGAATTTGAAACTGTTAATTACATGTAAAGACAACTGTAAACAAAGAGAAGTTAATCAGATGTGAAAATATCAATAAATGGCTACATTTTCCTACTTAGCCTGTAGAAAGCATGCACAGAAGGTACACAGATGTCTAAAAATTATGCAACAAGCAGCTCCAAAGACATCTGCCAATGCACTGAACAAAAGTCTGAATAAACAAAACCAATGTCACTTTACATAAGCATGTAACTCGGACTGAAACACAAATGAGAATGTTAAGCAATAACCACAGTAGTGGCAATAACAGCCCCCAAAGAATAAATGTCCACTTTACTTAATTGTACAATAAAACCACAAGAAATCACTGCCGCATTGGAGACAGAAAACAACACTGACGCCGCACAAGGCAGATGTTTACGTAAGTGAAAGTAAATTCAAGGCAAGATTCAATTTTGCAGCCTCTTCCCATTTGTGTACTTTCCATGTGAGAAACCAAAGTATATCAATTGTTCATCTAAATGTCGAGGTTAAGTTGATGACATTAAAGATACAATACAGCCCTAAGGCAACATGCTCAGGCTTATAACGTCAAGAAGGGGTTTGATCTTGAGTATGAAATGCAGACTGCCTGTTTTAAACACAACATGTTTAGGATATTATTAATGTTCTTTATATATTATATATATATATATATATATATATATATATATATATATATATATATATATCCCTCTGTACAAAGCAGAGATGTGTATACTCAGTGCCGTTCAGAATGTCAATGAAGGTTTTGTTTTGTGTCGTGACTGGCATGAAAACTCTCTCCGTAGTGACAAACTGAAACTGGCTTTAAACTGAAAAGCTAAATGCAAAGAGTCTCCTAAACAGCAGTATTTCAAGAACGCTGTCAAGGTTTTGGCTTTTCTTTCTTTTTTAGCCTCTCTTATCCCTGTTGTACTCTTTGGTGTCAAGTGATTCTCAGTTCACTCATTTCATTTGAAGTCTCACCCCCTTTTCAAGCTAGCCTTTATTCTGCTAGTTTTGTACAATGTATTTTTCCAAAGAGGGCTTCTTTCTTTGACCTTTCTAAAAACCTTTTTTTGTCCGTATACTGTAAGTTAAATGAATATCTGGAATTTATAGTATCTAAATGGACAGTTCTAATCTGTACTAGACAGTAGAGTTCGAACACCTTGTCGTTTCAATTATTAAGGATTATTTCATTCAGTCAACAACTGCATCCCCACAGAGGTTTTGTTAGCTTGCCTCATGAATGTTGAATGCTAACAAAATGCTTTTATTTAGCCGTCCAGTACAGTGTTAGATATTTATGTAGCTTATAATGCGGAAATAAAACCACAGTATAATGTTTCAACTTTTAAGAAAGACCAATGAAAGAAACACTTTAACTGAAAGCTAGTGGAACAGAGGCTATGGGGCAGGACTTTAGCTCTCTACAGGTGTAAAGAATTTATTACATAAAACTTTTTCACAAAGGCTGTCAGCTGTGCTTGATCCTTCAACAGCTATTTACAGTTGTGGGTAACAACCCCAAGTGGCTGACTACTTCTTGTCATTCATAAAACGTGTGACCTACAAACCTCAATAAGGAGGTTGCTGGAGAGATATACTGCATTTATTAATTCATATATATTTATTAGATGTCTCCTGCCACCCCCATTTCTATCCAACATTAGAACACCACAGTTTTCATCAACAACACGCTCAGAAATCAAGATTATTTTTGCGCGTACAGTTTTGTCCCTTACGTCTGCGTCCACTTTCAAAAGTAAAATGAAAACTTTTGTATTTTCTCAGGCTTAAAATTAGTTAATTAATACATGTGTGGATCTGATTGTAAGTGTGTGTCTGTGTTTATGGTTAATGTCTATGGAGTATATGTGGGTTCTGTACGGTCTTTGGGTGGGTGTTTGTACATGCATTTTAATGTAAAGCACATTGAGTCTTTTTTTTGTGAGGAAATGTGCTAGAAATAGCTTTGACTTGCCTTTTCTAGTGTGAATGCACTACATACTTAAAGAACCTGGTTGGAATGATTATGTACAATAGTATGGAACTGGGACACCGTCAGAGTTGGAATAAAAAGCTCAAAAGGTTCAGAAGAGCCGGGAGAGGAGCTTCAAGCACCTGACGATTTTGCTGTGGGTCACAGTAAAAGCCCTTATAGACTTATCATGAACAGACTCACCAAGTGTGTAAGTCTGTGTGGGTGGACGCAGGCTTTCTGGGCCAGAAAGCCTGTGAGCACACAGCTCTATCAGCCCACAGTAAAGCTGAATATTCTTAGTTAGCCCATGGTAATTGGACCAAAATTGTACTTCCCATTGGGATTTCTCCCGATCCTCCTGATTAAGAGCCACTGGGCTTTCATCAATCACAAACAAGTTGTTGGGGAAAATAAAAGTCACTAGACGATTTACTTTAAGCACTCAAATAAAACCTGATACTGTATATTATGTGGATATTGCATGATTGCACGTATTACACAGGATTTTATTTTATTTTCTGGCATGCTTTGGGAAGCTCATTCACATTTTTTCTGGACTACAAGAATCATTCGCTTCAGGAAAGTGGGCAAGCCAAATATCATGTCCTTGACAGACACAGTATATACTGTGACAGACAGCTTGACAAACAGACAGCCAAACAGAACGATGGCTTACTGAATAGTAACATTCCCTTTCTGTTTCTTCTCTCTTCCCCCATGGCCACCCACTGACCCTGAGAGTTTAGCCACCTCAAACAACAACATTTCAAAAGGGATCCAATCTGTACGGGCTTTCATGGAGGACACCAGGTTGTCAAAGCATCTCTGTCCATGGTGGATAAGGGTCACTTATTGCCCTGAGCAATTCTCACGCATCCTCCTGCCAGCTTTCCCCAAAAGGATATGGGTAAGTTTAGTCATATAGCTGCAGAGGCTGCTTGTCAATTTAAATAGGACAGCACACTGAAGAGCACTTCAACCACACAATGCAATTCATCATCCACAGTGTTAACCCCCCCCTGTCACGTTCATGCTAGCCGGATAATGAAGCATTTTGTCATAAGGAATGAGTGTGCACTCAGAAAAGTCTCAGTAATGTTCCAGAGGCATGAAATAGCTTTTGACGGGAGTGGTGCGTTATGGGTCGGATTGGCTTAATTTAATCAAACTTATTGGAACAGACTGGAGATTAAAATCTGGTTGATGGTCACCAGAAAAAAAACAGAGCATCCAACCAATTCACAAGGAGAAAGGGGCACCTACACACATGGGCAATCCCGGACACACACAGAGTAATCAAGACGTTCTTGCACTGAGAGTGCAAAGGGTTGCATTCCCGGAGAATAGAGCAGAATTTAAAGTACAGAGGAGGAGAAAAAGCAAGAGAAAAAGCCTGGGAAGGAGAGAAAATTTTGACTGCAGGAGGACAATGACGCAAGTGTTAACAAAGTATTTACAAATCACTAAATTAAAACGGGTTGCACCTCATAAACTAGTTCATATGTAGAGATTAGTAGTTACTGAATATTTACACCCAGTAAATGTCAGGTGTAACTGTTGCGTTGCTAACAGACAAAACTAATGTTAGCTTGTTGGATTGAAGAGTAAAACAGTTAAAACACTTAATCAAAGTATGTTTATTAATGAAACAGGGACAATTTTAATTCACATTTCATAAAAAAATAATAATAATAACACAATATACCTCAAATTACAAAACATTAAGCCAATAACGTTAGCTTAAATGACCAAACGGCGTCGGTTAGGTTAGGATAATCAGATATTTCCTACTCATTCGAAACTGCATGAATACTACGACCTTTGAAACACACATAATTCTCCATTAGCATATATAAATAAAACAAAGTCATACCAACATTTACAAAAAGTAAAGTTTAATATAATGTTTGGCCCCCCTGCTGAATGCTACAGTGACTTCCTGGCAGTGTCCGAAGTCACTCCCTCATTCACTCACTCACTACTCCGTATATAATAAACATTCACTAGTAAAGAGTAAATTTATATTTCCGACACTTACTAATCATCATCATTTTGCATGGGTGTGTTAATTTTCATATCTATAAATGGGCATTGCATTGTGGCATTGTTGGTAGAAAGTAGTTCACATGCCATGAACTTTTTTCTTTCCATTGTGGAATTTTTGGGCACTATACGGTAGATACATTTAAATAAAATATACAGCACACTATATAGTATACATAGACTAACTGGTGCAACCCAATACAGAGAATGAAAAACAGATTGATCAATAAAGAAGAAGAAAAAACAGGAATATTGGAGAAAGAATGAAAAAATCATAATAAGGCAGCAGGAGAGAAATGGGGGAAAGTGGAAATAGGGAATGAAGAATCAGAGATAAAGAGCATGACAGATGAATAGGCTGGATATCCTATATTCTGGGAGAGAGAGAGAGAGAGAGAGAGAGAGACAGTAAGAGACAGAGAAGTGCTGAACACATCCAACAGGAGATCCCAGGAACATGGCAGCGGTCCTGGTCCAACACTTCCCATTAAGCCAAGGTGTGTGGAATGAGAAGTGAAATGCTGGGAGGACTTGCTGTCATTCTCACTCATTTCAAAAGCATGTCAGCAATCCCACAGCCGGTCCCTGCAGTCAGTGTTTGGAATAAGATCTATCTTTACCATTTCACAGCAGCTGGGTCCCAGAGCACACTGAAACTAAAGTCTAAAGTCTCCACACTCTTAACAGGACAGAGCTGCAGTGTTTTAGAGTTATACAGCACAATGACCAATATGAATCACCCGCCACAAATAATAAAAACTGAGCTGCTGAGTTGAACTTTAAGTCTATTGTGGGATTACTTCACTGTAATTTGGTTGTTAAGATAACATTATTGTCACTTAGCGTGGGAGTTTCTTTCTGCTGAGCAGGCCTTAATAGAGCCAGTAGTGCAGGTTTGTCTAATAGCTGGTGGCTGGCAAACATTATTGTTTTTCTAAAGCACCTTTTCAGTTCAGTTCAGTACAATTCAATAACCATATTCATCCCCAGTGGGGCAATTAAAAAGTACATACAGCAGAGCAGAGACACACAAATCTCATTAAAACATACAATGAACTCATACAATAAGTAGATAAAGTGCATAAAAGTGCACTGCAATGGCTAAAAGTCCACAAACTTTTGTGTACTTTTGGTTTTGCTCCGTAGTTCAAATTAAGGGAAATCTTACTGCTACTCTGTACAATGATATTTAAGACAATAGTGTGTTTCCAACTTTTGGGGAAGGCCATTAATCCCTGGCTCGGTGGTTCGATCCCCGGCTCCTCCTGTCCACACATCTAAGTGTCTTTGAGCAGGACTGGTTAGGTCAGCACCTTGCACGGTAGCTCACTTAGGGTAAAAGCGCTGTATAAATGCAGTCTATTTACCATTTCTAGTTTCAACATGACGACGCCCCCATGCACAAAGCGAGGTCCATAAAGAAATTGCTTTCCCAGGCCTTATCACCAAACATCAAGAGTTCGACCTCACTAATGCTATTGTGGCTGAATGGGAGAAAATCCCTGCAAAATCTTTTGGAACGCCTTCCCAGAAAAGTGGAGGCTGTTATAGCATCATATTAATACCCATGGTTTTGAAATGAAATGTTCGACAATCACAGATTGGTGTAATGTTTGGGTGTCCACATACTTTTGTCCATAAAATCTATAAGGTGCATAGTAACAGCTAAAGTGTGTCGTACCTTTGATAAAGCAAAGCACTGTCCAAATACAGTAATAACTTCTATTATAGGGAGTAGGAGTAGTACTAACAGCAGTATTAGTAGTAGTTTTACTAGTACTACTAGGCAATGTCGGTGTGTTGATCCAAAACTTTGGTCCAGACTGAAATATCACAACAATTATTGGATGGATTGCCATGAACATTTGTACAGACATTCATGGTCCCCAGAGGATGTATGCTACAGATTTTGGTGATCCCCTGAATATTAATCTAGCGCCACCATGATGAAATTTGGTACAGACGTTCATGTTCCCCTCAGGATGAAGTATACTCACTTTGGTGATCCCTTAACTCATCTACTGCCATCATCAGGTCAAAATACCTGAACTAATGACATTCCCATCAGCCTCAGCTGTGCTTCATATAGGGCTAATTAGCACCATGTTAGCATTGTGCCTAAGTAAAGCACAGAGCCACTAAGGGGCTGTAGACTGTATTCTTGTTTTCATTTGGCACTGAAGTGTAAAAATCACCTTTCCAGCTTCAGCTTCAATCAGTTTCTGAAGTTGCCAAGTTGTCAGTCTTGCCATGCAGCAAAAATGTAGAGTAATCAGCAAAACCCAACAACACACAGCAGAGTCCACCTACACAATCATCTCCGCAAAACATTTTAATCCGAAGTATATGTTAAGTATAAAATGGAAAACCTGAACTGCCATAATTCCAACAAACATGATGCAGCACTTTATCAACAGCAGAACATATCTACAGAACTTCCTTGAAGAGCTCATCTGTTTCCTTCACCTTTTTCTGTCAACAAGAGTCAAAGTGTTGACATAGAGCTGAATAAATACCTGCCCACCCCAGCGCAGCAGCTTGGTGCCCAGCAGAGGTGGCGAGCCACACAGAGTGACCGTCTCTGAGCATGTCCTCTCCATTTCTGTGTCCTTGCTGCCACCTTGCTCTCACATTGCCGTCACTCCATTATTCATATCCAAGCATAGCCAAGACTCAGATGTAAAGACAAGACAGTCTCAGAGTTTCTTAGTGCCACTGAGGTCATATAGTGGGGGCTTGCCCTCGGGGTACAGAGGCTGATGAATAACAGCAGTACGATGCACACACTTTAACATGGATGGCTGCGGTGCGAATCAGAATCATAACCCTTGCAGTGTCAGTGTTGTGCTTTACACATTAAGCTACAGGATCACCAGCAGAAAGTTTATTCCAGCTGTGATGCAGTGAGTGGAGCGTACCATGAGTCTGGTATTCAGTCTGATGTGAGCACTGTATCTTAAAATGCAACAACACGCTCTGTGCAATGAGAGAAATATGTTTCTCCAGAATGACAGGATTATGTGAGCAGTCATGACTGTAAGAATGTAGAGAGTGTTGAATGTACACCTGCAGCTTTCTTTTTTTAGCTTAGTTTCTCATTTAACCACAACCTTACCTTAATCTTAGCATAACTTCTTCATGTGACAAACAGGTAATTTTCTGTCTGATTAGTGCTATTGTAACAAAATCAGTTGGCGGTGAGTAACACAATCATCACATAATTCATGTCTGGAACAAGTAATCTGTGTTTCAGGCTTGGTGCTAATTTCCCTACATTTTAGTAGACGGTGTAATTTTTGAGCAAGGACCTGAAACCCTAAATATTGCACCGCTGCCAACCATGGACTCTAAAGAAATGTATTTGTGCTGGGTTATGTGACTGTATCCGTAGCATCTAGGATTCTAGTTGTGCAGCGCAGCTAGTAATATATCACGTGTGCAGTTACTGCTTCAGTTGTCGCCTCAATCCCACATGCCTCTGGAAATATGTTGGCCAGGACCTGGCTCTGCTGCAATACTTTGCCTGAACTTTGAACAATTTCAGTTTCCAAATGGGAGGACATTATACGCTGCCCATGTATCCAGTCAGACGTGAAGTTTTGTCTGGCGACTGGGACTCTCCAGAGGGTTAAGTGTTGAGATTACTTGCGGGCCATCTTCTCCGGTAATGAACCCTGTCTGGGTACCAAGATGTAGCTGAAGGGGCACAGTAGCCACAGGAAACTTCCTCCTGCTGATTGCCCGTCTTAAATAGCTTTTTTTTTTCCACTTGGGTGACACAACCACAAAACTTTACAGCTCCTTATGAATAATTATGATGACACCCTGTGTTATTGCACCCTCTGATAGTCCGTCTTTGATACTATGGCCAATAAATATGACCATTAAATCTGTTTTCACCCACATTAACAGTGCCCCTGATACACAGTGATTGTATAACAATTTAACCAGTGTTGCCAAGCTTCTTGTGTGCATCGGCTGAACCCCACTAGTCACCTCTTCTTTTAACTCTCACTTAAGGATTTTCACTTAAAGAATGTGTTTTCTTCTGCACGACTCTGTGAACCTCTCCCTCTACGTACAATCTCCCTCTCCTTGTAAGCTTCTGGAAGATGTTGCCCTCGGGCACTGTTCCAGTATCAGCTCGCCCCACCCACATCCCTCCATTAACCATCAGTAAGACCATTTTAAGGTTTCCTTTTCTGTCTTGTCTGTATACATGTATTTCCTTAACATGCACCTTTATTGAGCTAAAAAAAAAAAAAAAAAAAGGTTTTAAGGTCAGTTCTAACAATGTACTACACAAACCTTGGCACAGACGAGACCCTCACGTCAGCATTATTCATTCCTATACCGTAAAAGCCATTAGATGTAATTGCATTTTTTATGAAGCTCCCATAGAAGTGTGCAGTGTTTAATCAATGGGAAGGCTTTCATTCATTCAAAGGCCACTGGCTTTGTGTGAGGTCATCTTACAATCCTCCTTGAGGGGTCATCCAGGTCTATTACCGTGCAGGTCAGCATCACGCCGCACCCTGATGATCACACTCAGAAACTGGAGGAGGACTCCTTTCTCTAAGCCCCCTATCTGGCCTAATAATCACCCACTGTGCTGCTGTAATGGGCTTTCTGTTGACTCTGGTAGATTGTTATCTTGCTCTGTTTGATGGGTTACAACATGCTATGCTATCTCGAAGCCATATCGACCTGAGTGGATGGGGTTAATACTGAATTTTATTTTTCTAAATCAGGGACAGATGGACCAAGAAAAAAAAACATAAGCCAATTCTCATGATAGATTTTGGTCATATATGGGGGAACACTGCACTGCAAATTCCTTCTAGTTAATGCTTAAGGATCATAATCATCCACAATGACCTCACTTTGATCCTCTGGAATAACAAACCAAAGCATTGTACAGCAAAGCTACATCATGGCTGTTTACTACCCATGTCCAAGGGCGTAGGAAGCAGGGAGAACACAGGAGACACATCCGCTTCAGTGCTAAAGAGGATTAAGTTGTCCCCTGTAAACATCCAAAACAAAACAAAAAAGTATTGCATGAATCAACTCAGCTGCTGAGTGTAAACAGGGTTTTGATGGTGACACTCTTCCCCGCAGGTAAAATAGAAACTCTAACGTACTTTCCTTGACACTTCCAGCTAAAAAGAATTAAAGCTAATCAATATTATTTATATTAACAATGGTTCACATGACAATGTGTACTGTCAAAGGTGTCGCTCGCTGTGATGAACCCGCAGGGAATTATCAGCCAACCATCAGCTCAGCCCAGTCGGATTTACGTCCAAATCAGACGATTTTGCACATTACGATTTTCGTCCAATGCTAAGGTTCAGCGCCAACGCAGGAAGGACTGTGGCCTAAATATAGCAAGGTGAAAAGTACGGGTGTCGAGATTGTTCAGCATGTTCGAGTAGTAGCACGTCTAACTTTTGTGCAGGAGACAGTAGTTTGCCTGAAGTCACAGACCTGCAATTAACGTTAGCATTTTTATTCAATGTAACAATGATCTTTCCGTAACCTTAACCAAGTGTTTTTGTTACCTAACCGTACCTTATTTTATTTGCCATAACCACAGTTTTTTTGTAAACCACTGCATGGTTTAGGTTAGGGAAAATTTCCATGTGCAGATATTGCAGAAAATGAGAATTTAAAAAACGTTGGCATTAGACATAAAAAAAGCAGACATTGAATGTAATCTGGGGGTTTGCAGATTCGTCCTGTTCGTCATGTTCTTGTCTGGAAATAGATTTTCTGAGCTTTGAGGAGCTTTTTGGCATCTTTTAGACCATTGACGTCGTTTTCCAGCCTGCAAAATCAACAACCAAGTTTAGCAGGCAGGTGTTTTCAGCAAAAAAAAGCTCTGGTAAACTGACTGTACACTTCCTTCTTAATCTTGTCGATACTGTAGTTGTCATGTGCATATATTGTATAAAGAAAGAATTTTAAAAACATTGTCACTGAACATAATCAGGGATTTCAGTCGTCCAATATCAAAGTTCTTGTCTGGTGATGGGGTTGCTTTATAGGGTGCCATTAAATGGCCAAAAAAACAAATAATAAATCCTGTTTGAAATAAGTGCTAATGCAAACAAATTTTCAAAATATTACATTATATGTGATGTGGACACAACAAGTGTTACAACCTTAATCATTAGCTACAAAAAGGATTCAAGCAAGTGCTACTGCCAAACCATCTGTACTGTTATTTGTTCACACTTGGTTTTAACACCAGTAACCACATCACCCACATATGCAGGAGAAATATGTCAGTAAACCACTTATTGTTAATATTAGTTTTCCTTTCAAATGGAACAGAGCTCCCTCACAGTGTGTATTGTTCATGTTTGCGAATGCTATACAACAGCAAGACGTCTTAATTTATTCTCATGGTCACAGAATAATAAGAACCAGAGCTTGATTTATGCAGAGCACAGACAGCCTCCTCAACCCCAGAGAGAGAAAAGAAGCAACTGTGAAGTGCTTGTCCAGATTCCAGGAATTAGTTGCCAAATATCAGTCATCTTCCTCCTCCACAGCATGTAATAAAATGACAGAACAAGAGCTAGGAAGAGTGTTGTTACAGTATGTGTTGGATTAATGCAGGCCAGAGACAGCCTCCTCCTCACAAGACAAGGACAGAGAGAGGGATGCAAAATGGTGTGATCTCACTGCTAAAGAGACCGTGGAACTAGAAACAGCTTCAAAAGGAGCGCAGAGGAATACTTAAATACTTTCTTCTATCTTTTCAAGTTTTCATCATTTTTTACCTCGATTCAAATGCAATTGACCAGACGAGCATGAAGCCCCTTCACGAACTGATTTGATCAGAACAACCCTCCTTTCTAGTCACTCCCGAGTAATGGGATGTTAAAACCAAGTAAATAGACACCAGACTTATTTTTCAAAGTAAGCAGACGTATACAAAGATGCTTCAGATAAATTTGTCTGAGTTTTATTAATGTTAACTGCATCGTTAATTATGTCTTCCAGGAGCAAAGTGTATGACCGTGTCCTCATTCACTCATGTCTTACTCCCTATAGACACTCAATAGTTTACTCTAGAGTGAGCAGCAAATTGAGATTTCTGACACTTGTCTGTCATTTTCCGTCATTATTCACAAGTATTGCTGCACAACAGTAATTGCATGTATTAAATGTGACAAAATGTACTGTTGAATTGTTAGTAGAAAGTGGTGTTCATGCCATGGACACTACTTTTTCGACCCATTGTGGGGATTTTTAGGACACTTTAGTGCATAAATTTCACACTCAGAATTCAGACGCTTATATAAAATGACGAAGGGTAAATATACTAAATATGGAGTGATTTTGGACGCAGCCTTAGACTATTTTCAAGAGGAAAAACTACACCAAAAGAAAATCCTGCTCTCCTTCAAAGGCAGCCTGCATGAAAGAGGGCCAATCTTAGCACACATACCCACTAGCAGACATTTTCAAATTCATACACAGATTTCTTGCTATGTGGGACTTACAGTCCTTCTCTTATGATTACTTTCTAATGTCTAAATCCAATCATGGCTGTCATGTTGAATTTGAAATGAGCTGCTCCTTATCAGAGCACTGCACCCCCTTCCACCACCTCCGACCTGAACCTGTCAGGAGTCTGGCTGAGGACAAACAGATGCCAGCTAACCTTGTCCTTGTGCTAACTGTGCTAGCTGCCACTAAAGCACTGATGTTACGAGACTTACTGGGGGGCTGTTCCTTTCACAAATCACCAGGTTATCTTTGCCCTACGTCCGTCATATGTTTCCCAATGCTGCTTCCTCTTTTACGCTCAAGTCCTTGAAATGCCAGAGTTCAGTGGGAACCATGGCGGAGCTAAGCTAAATGTGGCTGAGTTATGTTGACAGATACATGGCTCCCTCAGTTCCCTCTGCAGCCCACAGCACACCCACCACCTCCCCACAAAACAAAGTGACATTTCAAGATGAACAATATTTAGGAGTTTTATTTTGAGGAATGAAATTAGCCATGGTTAAAAAAAAAAAGAATAACAAATGCAATCAGGGCATTGATTTTTTAGACAGAAAATGTCTACGCAGAGATCGATTGGTAGCAATAAACAAAGACCATAAATAAGGGCGCTTACAGCAGCGGGCAGTGTTATCAGCCTTAGTGCTACAACAATACCGCATTACTGTTCTTTTATTTTCGGCTAAAAAAGCGTTCAGATGGAGTGAATGCTGTTTGACCAGAAGCATCTCCAGTCCCATCTGTTTTACAAAAAAAACACATTTTTCCGCAGTTTATCCAAGTTCATACCTGTGGTGAGTCAGACAGTTCAGCATTTCACTTGAATGCTTAAGTCATTATTCCCTCTGCAGGGGAGCACAACTGTCACCTAGTAAGGAATAAGCTCAACCACTGGAAAATTACTACCTGTCTTTAGGTCCACTGTACCCTGTTTTTACTCATATGTAATAAGATTTCTAAAGAGCCAGAGCAGCTTTGTATCCAAAACTGTGTGAATAAACATGATGACAGCTGCTAGATTTAAAAGACAATCAGATCATAACAAATCATCGCCTGATGCTCAGGCAATTGATAGCATTAGGTTAGCTTGCCTGTTTGCTATTCCTTAAATGTATTCTGACATTTTGGGAGATACGCTTATTTTGCTTTCTTACCGAGAATTAGATGAGAAGATCGAATCTCATATCTGTCGGTTAAATATATAGTCAGGAGACAGTTAACTTAGCTCAGCATAGTGAGTGGAAACAGGGGGAAACAGCTAGCCTGGTTCTGTCTAAGGGTCGTGTTATTCAAGAAAGTAACTAATTTGTACAACGTGTTGTTGAACCATATCGGAAGTGTTTAAAGAGCAGACACACTTGAAGACAAGGTGAAACGCTGGCCGTCAGAGAGAGGGGTGAGACGTCATAGCATTTAAATATCGGGATAACTGCACACATTGTCAGTCAGTCTCTCCTGGATCGTTGTGTGAGGTCGCCGTGTCGGATTCTCAGTTTCGGAAAGTTCTAGAAATTGTCGCCTCAATTCTGTTGTTGGAAAGGTGTGGGTGGGAGCTGTTTTTGACCATCCAGCAAGCACTTTTGTTGAAGCATATTGGTAGATTAAAGGTAAGAAAAATCCCTCTAAAGCTCACTAGTTAAAACGTTACATCCTGTTTGTTTAATCCGTAAAAAAAGAAGAAGAAAAAAAACAGTGTAAAACTGACAAGTTGTGGTTTTATGGGACTATTTCTTGACTGGGCGCAGTGATGAACATGTTCATTAGTGAGCTCTACAGGTGCTGGTAGGTGGATTTTGTTACCTTTGGACAGAGCGAGGCTCTAAGTGATACATTGTAATTTAACTATCCTATTTACCATGAGAAAATATCTAGATAGGCCCTGGTAGCAGATTTACATATTAATGTCACACTTCAATCAGTGAGAAGTGAGATAGACATAAAGCATGAAATAACCCTTCTATGGCTGAAGGCCCAATGAGATCCACATCAATAGGCTTCTTTCATTTAAATAAGAAATACATAGCAAGCAAAGTACGAATAGTGGAAACTCCACGCCCCTGAGCCAGACATCTTGAGAAGAATAGACTTCTTCCACTGCCAATTCAGTAAAGCCTGCACAGCAAATTTCACACAACCATTTTGCGCTCTGCTGATAAAACACTTTGAAAGCCCAATGACACAGACAATGCCTTCAGATAGGAAAAAGCCACGTTTTGTCCCCATCCCTTTTCATCAATGTCCCAAATACAACCAAGCCTAACTGAGCATTGGAACGGAAATACCCTACAAAAACTGACTCCAGCATCAAACACCCACACACACTTTAAACAAATCATTTAGCGTGCGCGGCTGACACAGTCCCACTAAAAACCTGACTGTGTTTTTCTTCATAAATGACTCAATCTGTGTGAGCATCACTGTTCTAAGTAATATTTGTGATTAGGTCTATTAAGCATGTGAAGGGGATCTGGCACAATGGCACTAGAACCCTGCACCTGTCGCCCTCTCATCCACGGCCCACTCAATTTTTGTGAATGAATGTAGCTCACTTCATTTCCATGTCCCACTCAAGCGCTTTATTGATGAATAGAAAGACATCACTGGTGAATAAAAGATTGCTTTTATTGCCTCGCGCAAGGTAAAATGAGATGGATTATTGAGTCAGAATCCCGTAAATCACATCAGGCCTCCACCTCATTGGGTTTTACTGATCTTGTGAGGAACTGCCTTCGTTATGATTAAGATTTCACATCTGGAAGCCTCATAATGTGTCCAGTGTCATCATCTACACCACTGGAGCACAGAATCAACTCACATACCCTGGTTGGTAGACCTTTTCCCCTTGTAGCCTGTCTGAGGACTGATAGGAAAGGTTGCTCAATTAAAAGGCACTTTGGGAAGTCGTCTCCGAGCCCTGACTGCTTCCCGTGTCACCCTGATGCACTATCTCGACACCCAAAGGCTCATTAAAACAGGTAAGTTCGGTGAAAACAGCAATGAAATGGGGAAAGTGAATTATTTTTCTTTTACTGACCTCCCCCGAACAATGATTGTCTATAACTGTCGGCATGTCCGGCTTTGGATTTCTTCCGTTGTTTCAGAAATTACTATGAGTTCTGAGCGGTAAATCTGCTGACGTTATCACTGTAAACTGTATATGTGCCGTGTGAGAATGGAAAATGTGACAGGTGTAGCAAGTCAATTCTCTCACGGTCCAAGTTGATGACACATGTACTGTTAGCTGCAACAGCATTGAATATGTGGTCTGTGAAAAGAAAAACTGTCCAGCTATAACTTCCCCATCGCTGAACCTTGTACTTTCCTACAATAGCAGGGTGGAACGAGTGATTTTGTGGCCCATTTGAAATTATAGCCACAAAAACATTTTATTTTCTGTCTTTCTGTTGGCTTTCTGCTCTTCTCCGAGGCAGAGCGGTGATGCAGTGCCTCTCATGGAGAAGGAGAGCACACCCACCACGGTCAGCTCCATCCTTCCTAATCCATCTAACAGCGCCCTCCCACCGCCTTGTCCCCCCTTTTCACAACTTCAAAGCACTGCCTTACCCATTACCCTTGGGCAGGAGCTGCCCTTCTCTGGACCACACTGACATTCAGACGCTATTTAGAGCCATTAGGCCACCAAGGTCAGCACTTAACTTACATTTTCACAGCTTCAGGCAGCACTGTTTTTTTCTTTCTCTTTTTTTTCCTCCGTTATTGTTGTTGGGTTTTTTTTGTGGCGCACTGCACACGAGGCCGTGAATTGCTCATTAGCTGGGGCTCTGGTGCCATAACATGCTCTGAAAAGGGGAAAGTGGGGAGGAGAAAGCCAGGATATTCAAGGCGACATTTTTAGTCATCACAGTTACAGCATCTGATGAATTAGCTAGCACCGCAGGCTTTCCTTGTGACCCTGTGGAGAACATCTTGATTCTTTAGGGGGAAGATGAGATAAAGGCCAAGGATATGCCATTTTAAGCACAAAGAACCACTTTTTGCAGGATAATACAATATAACACTGACTGGCAACCAATGACAGACCATCAGGCAAGTTTTTCCAGTTTCCTTTGATGGAGCCGTCAAGGTTCATAAATTTCTTGACGGAGAGAAGGTCAGGAACAAGACTTTAGAGGGAAAACCATAACTTGTCAAAGCTGTCTTTGGCGGGGCACAAATGAAATATGGTGTCAAAAGTCCCAGCACACAATCCTTCAAAATAAAAGACCTACGGAAAAGATCACAAAAATATAACAAAAAGAACATCCAGAGATATCAGACAAATTATCTGGTCATGATCTTGTCCCCATTGCATTTAACGTGTTATTTAGTCTGCTAGAAGGAACCTGTGACAGACAGCAGCTACTAACCATCATTTAGTTTGTTTACTTTTTGCTACCACGACTTCTTTCTTTCACAACAATATATTCACGTGTTACGTAATCATCTGGCATTTGTGCAATGCATAAAACAGATGTAAGTAAGTACTAATCATTGACATCAACACTTTGAAAAACATATTGGAAGCAAGTTTGGGAAATGAAAGATTTATAGCACTGAATATCTGAGTACTGGTTGGATTTATAATTATAGAAATATCATAAAATAATTGTTCCGTGACAAGATCACACATTTACTTTTAGCCGTTCAGTTTGTGTTTTGTTACGGTACATTTTCAGTTAAGTTTCACCAGATGAGGTATTATATTAATGCTTGGACTTAATTCCTCCACTCCTATTACAATGTGATGATGCACTTTCATATTATATTTGTCCTTGTAATATGATGATAATGCATAATGTGGAGTAACTGAAATGAACTCGGTCCTGATAGCTTCAGCTGGAAGCAGAATATTCAGTCAAGTAATTGCATTAAGATAACATGAACATTTTATTTGCTGTGTATTTCTGTTAAGCCCCTGCAGCCATGTGCCGAGTGTCTTTTGTTTCTTTCTTCCCTGTTCAAGGTGTTTGCCAGCTGATCAGTTCCCCTGGAGCAAATCCCAGTGTCACATCCCAGCCGAGCAAATGAGCAAGCTGTAAATTAAGTTTAATTTCCTAATGACAAATGCAATTCTACTGCAGCAGGGGTATGACATTCATATTTGATGAGCCACTATATCTCACTTCAAAGGTCTCGGTAAACCAGCTAGCAAGCTTTATTTTTTTGTAAATATACAGCACTGCACCGAGCAGACTGCAGCCCCTCATTGCCTGGCAACTCCCCATAGGCTGCTATTGCTCATTCACGGCTCTGTGAGATGTCAGGGTTTGGCGCTTATGAAAATTGAACTCCAAACTCATCTTCACCCCAGGTCAAAAAAGAAATACTGAACAATGCCTTGTCATATTCACAAAGCAGAGAGACTAATCTGTGAAGTGAAGCAGAAATCAACAAAGCTAATGTTTGACGTATTGACCAAGGGAGAAGGGGAAGGCGTGTGTGTGTGTGTGTGTGTGTGTGTGTGTTGTGGCGGTGGATGTGGATAAAGAGAGAGGGAAGGGTGAGGAGAAAAGAGAGGGGGGGGTTGCCTTTATTAAATTCCACCAACATTTATTCCAAACATTAATTTCATTGCACTATCAGAGCCGTTTCAGGGTTGAGGAATGAAGGAAGAGCGGGAACAAATTGGTTTCAAGTTCTACAGAGCATTCCCTCTGGATGGCACAGACTGGGACGCATCTCCCCCTAATTAAATCCCCCTGTTGTATTTAAAAGCGTAAGATGTAATTAGAACATTTAGTTTCATTTAAAAACACTTGAATTTCTTCCCTCCTACATGCCACAATTTAATTAAATTCAGCATATCGTGTAGTCCTGACAGGAACAGAGAGTTGCTATAGAGATGACCACGGCTGAGCTGTGCTTGGAAATGCTTGAGAGTAGTGAGCCTTCATACAGCGAACCGAGCACTCACACACACACACACACACACACAAACAAAGCCACTATATGCAAACAAGCACAAGGAAGAGACTGCCTCTCGATCATTTTGTGCTGTAGATGCATGCAAATATGCAAACACGTGTATAAACCACCACATTCTTAACAGCTCAGCCAGCCAGCGGCGCCACCAAGCAGCAACAAACAAGCACATTGTTCAATCAGGTGCCAGCCTCCTGCACAGATACAGGCCACAGGAGATGCACCTTTATCACTGGGAGCAGAAAGCCACCCCCACTCCTCCCCCTCTCTCTCCTTGTCTGAACCGATCTCCCTCCCTCTTTTCCTGCCTCTCGGCGTCCTGGAGCTGCAGATGCTGCCGTAGGTGTCTTCTTCCCCCTCCCCTTGCTGTCTCGATTGGGGCTTTGAAGGCAGCACAGCAGAAATCAATGGCAATGTGATGGCTGCTGCCACAGTCATTACACACCCTTTTCTGAGGGAAGAATGGGCGGCATTCCTGGTCCTCAATACAGATGAATTATCTTGAACCGCTCAAAGAACAAAGTCAACAGGACACCTCACACACATACTCTCACACACTCATCTTCGGACCTATTTGCCCTTCCTTCTCCATTAGCTATAACCTCATGTAGTAAATGTAGTATGTCACAATAGAGACCAGTTGTGGTGCATTTAAGATTCGATGCTGAGAAGAATTTTCACAGACAGATTCACCACTTATACCAGTGATTTACTCTCTGCTTTACAAATCAATACCCAGCCATTGGCAGCAGGCAGAAGAGAGGTCACAGATATTACAGAGATGGGTCTTTCTGTCATGCATAATATACAGTATAATGCTTCGGCGTCTTATAATGCTCAGCTTAGACATGGCTGCTTACGGTTTGGTGAGCACACTCACCAAACAACCACTCAAAGCATTTTGTGTTAAGAAAATAACTTTAAAAACACAAACATCTCAGTCCTGAGTCTAACAAAGACCTCCATACTTGATCCCTTGATCCCGAGTAAAAGCAAATAAATTACAGAATATGTAAAACTAGGATTTTTAATTAAAATCTACTGTCTGAATCAAAGAACAAATCAAAGCTTTTGCCTGATGATGCTTGTAAAGAGAGTGCAACTGAGCAACTTTTCTCAATAAATGTATAAACAGGAAAATCTGAAAAGCATAAAATAAAAGCTGCTAATCACTACTTGTGACTATTGTAAAGCTTATGTTTTTTTAATTAACATATTCATCTGAATGGTGCATTACCAGGAAACCCAAAACCCAGCAGATCATGGTTAGAGAAGCTCTCAGTAGTCTGCTATCAAAGCCAATATGTGTAGATTTTTTATGTGATCATAGCATCTTCTAAATAAATCTGATGGCAAGCTTTTATTTGCATAAAAACAAGACAATCCCAGTGAAAATTGGTGCAAGCTGTTTGTTTATGTCAGCAAATTCATCTTAGTCTGCATTGCTGCCTACGACAGTGTGATACTGCCGCTGGGAGAGCCAAAGTCAGAAAATTTCAAATTATACCCAGAGTGGCTTTAAATGTTGGTTGGCTTGCTGAGTCACTCCAGTCTTAGTTGACAACAAATCATTTTACATGAACAACAATCTAAATGTCTTCTAAACAGGATGATGTTGCTGTCCATGCCTTTGAAAAACAGTTTAAGACAGTTAAAGTGTAACTCCACCCTCAGGAGACTTGGGGGAGACTGACTGACACTAATTAGAGTCTTTTTTTATATATAACTTTCATGACGTAGACAGGTCCCAACCAGTCGACTCTATGTCAGCACTGGCCTCGCAGGTTCAGGGCTGATTTGAAACAGTAGATGGCGTGTCGAGCCATTTTCAACCCATTTGTTAAGAAATGTCATTATTAACACCAGCATTTATGTGTTTCATCACAGTACAGTCATATCATTTAGTTTACAGCTCAAAAAACACATTTAAGTGTGCAGTACTTCTTTAATGACATTAAAAAGAATCAATCAGAGCATGTTCTGATCTGCCGCTATGGTTGGAAGATCATTTGTTATGTTTATGTAAATAAAACTACTTAATTAAGGTTTGAGAGGCTTTTTGCTTTAAGTTGCAATGGTGGTTGGCACACTGACTGGCGGACTTAATAATGAAGAGAGGAAAAACTAAGACCAGCAAACATTTTCCCCAATAATCCTTTCTTTTTATTGTAAATATTTGGATTGGAGTCTGATAGTAAATATCACAACGCAGACAGCAGGGAGGGTGTAACGTCAAAGCACGGCTGCTTTGGATCATTCACATTATAGCAGAATAAATCAGGAGCCATTAAGTGGCATTACAGATGAGAGAACCTACTCATGAGAACATCACCTGACTCCAACAGCTGTGTGGAGTGATGATCTTCGTGCAGTGGATTGAACAGCCAAGTCCCAGCTGTATTACACATGTCTAGCTAGTTCTCCAAAGGCTGATTCAAATAAACTTCAGGCCTCCGCACAACCTGTCACAACAACTCTGCCCACTTTGCTGCAGGCTGAACATTTCCATTACCTCTCGTCCATAGACTAACTTAAAAGTCTGTCTTCTTCGCTTCTCACCCAGCTGGTCTCTCACTCTGTAGCACTAAAACACAAACATGCAACTCATTATTTCTGACTACCGTGTCCCCACATTACCTTTCTAAATCACGCTAGTTTCCAAACTACAAATCGACTCTACAGAAAAGAGTCTGCAGCTCTGTGAGGCTGTACTTGGGCACAGTGGTGTTTTGAGCTGAATGGTAATATCAGCATGCTACCATGCTCACAATGACAATGCTAACATGATGATGTTCACCATCTTAGTTTAGGGTGTTAGCATGCTAACATTTGCTAATTAGAATTAAACACAGAGTAGAGCTGAGGCTGATGAGGATTAAAAATGTGACCTTATGATGGGGCACAAAAAGTCATAACCAACCAACCAAGTAACAACCAAAGTTATTACGATCCATCCATTTACGACAGTCGAGACATTTCACTCAAAACCATACATGTCGACCTCATGGTGGCACTTGAGGAAAGGTCCGGTGGTCACCAAGGTCATTACGATACATCATCTAAGAACCATGAATGTCTGTACATCTGTTAGATGTTTAGATGTCTCACAGGAAAAGTGAAACTTTGACCTGCTGGGCAACATGGATATCTGTACCACTGTGTACACACGCAATCCATCAAATAGTTGTTGAGATATCCGAGTCTTGACCAAAGTGGTGGACCGACCGACAGACTGACATTGCCATCCTTAGAGCCACGTCTAAAATCCACAGGACTGCGGGCGCCAGTATACTCCAGCAGAAGTCTGAACCCCCTCTCACCCCTCTTTATGAATGCCGTCTTTTCACCCCACCTACGAGTTTGGTCAGGAAGGACAGTTATAAGCACTTTTGCCTTCCGACATGGTCAGACATGTTGTATAAACTATTTCTTTTTGAGTATACCCCAGCCTTAAGACATGCCGTGCTGCTTCTAAGCTTAGAGCTCAGACATTAACCCCCCTCGTCACCACCCATGGCCCTCTCTGGGTGTCTCGTATGGATGTTAAGAGTTAAGACCGATGAGGGAGATAAGGGAGCGAGAGCAGTGAGGCATTCACAAGTTTAACACTCAGATGAGCAGCCCTCTGTGCAGCATGGGGCCTGACAGGCTCAAGGAAACATGAGGAGGTGTTTGTGTGTGTGCGTGCATGCGTACACAGGCAGCTACCACCAGCGTACCTGTGTGGATAGTCGTGCACATTTTGCGTGTGTGTCGGCTTTACACGTGTGTGTTTGTGTCTCTATGAATATTATGCATGGGTCAAAAAGTGTCCAGAGGAGCCGGGGTGAGAGCGTTATGGTGTGATGTCAGGTCTAATTAGCCAGCCTTGCCTAAGGCTCATTACTCACAGGCCGCTGGGAGGAGGAAATAAGGAGAAGAGGAGGGGGAAAAAATGAAAAGGCCACATGGGGAGCACTCACCACCACTTGAGCTTCATCTCCACTGCTTTCTCACCAGGGACGCGACAAGACTTTGATAAGGGCACACGCACCCCACTCAAGACCTCGTATGATCCTCCTCCTGTTCCTATATGCCTCCCCACGCTCCACACCTCCCTCCCAACACACAGCTGCCTCCTCAAGCACTTAGAAGAAGACTCAGTGAGGGAAAAAAATAAGTGTGGGTTGAAATTAAGTTGATATGATCTGAGGATTTTAAAAAAAAAAGTTAGTTTAGGCCGTGCTGTTACCATGGAGACACTTGACACTGTATCCATGTTTAGGTTGATTGGAAGCCCCTCACCTTAATGATGAAGTGGTTGTCAACAAGATATATGTGATTAGAAACAAAGACACACCCAGGAATCTTTAAGATGAGGGACTGCGGGTTGTAAAACAAATTCGGTGTAAGGGCTTTTACTGAAAATGCATGTTATTCACCAACATCCTTGGTAAAAGCCATCATTAGGATGGTTATTATTAGTTAATATATGGCTGAGTACTGACAGGTTAAGTACAATCTCAGTTATCAGGCCTATAAAAGGACTGTGCTCATTCAATTATAACCACCCTGACAAAGCTCTTCATGAAACAATGAATAAAACAACTAAAGGAACAAACCTCTATTTGAGCCAAGTGCAAAAAAGTGAACAGGTTAAAACTGCGGTGTGAGTGCGTGTTTTGGTCTGGTGTGTTGAAATCGCAGCCCCGAACTCAATCTTTCATGACTCCACCTCTAAGACTTTGCCAGTTCTGTCTGCTATTGTATTCAGTGGGAATACAAATACCTAAAATAACACCATTCCCTCTGACAGTTTTCATTTCATCTGCTGCCCATGTGTTGCCCACTGGGTCCGACAGATCATTTAATCGTCCATTCTCAACTCTGCTCCACCTCCTTTGTACCAGGATGAAAAGATGTGTAATGCATCACTTTGCCTGGCACTGAAAACAAACAAAAAACCTCCAGTTCAACGTGCTTTGTCTTCACTTGACATATCCGCAATGAAAGGCACTAGATCATAAAAAGCATGGAACAATATTGACGACAAAAGATTTGAGAGAGCGTGCGCATGTTCGGGATTGCACGCTCAAATCGGATTCTGCTCTTATGAATCCGTGAATGTGCTCTCAAATGTTGACTTGCAGGCTGAGTAGCGCTCAGAATTTGTTTTGTGCTCTCTCAAATCTTTTGTTGTCGATATACTTCGAATAAAATGCACCTTTCCAAGTCAAGGTTTAGAGTCCAAATGCTGGCCGTGATGAAAAGAAAAAAGGGCCACGCAGGTTATGGTGATATACCAAACACACAACAGCATAGATGATACAAGAAATGTGCCAGACACCTCTAAATGAAATTTAATTTGCAACCTCAATAGTGGAGATGACCGTTACATTTTATAAGACTCCATAATGGCGGTGATGCTGCCCTCGCCATTTGTGGCTGTCAGAAAGAGGTGTGAGTGCAGGCAAGCGAGTGTGTGTGTGTGTGTGTGTGCATGAAAAGTGTTCAGGAGTCTTGGAGCACAAATAACAAGATAAAAGTCAATTGTAAAAATGATCCATCACAAATTCTGGTAAATAAACAGTATTCAAATTTAAGATTACTTTAGTGAGATAGTGGATTGGTTGATGGAAACATGTCTGCAAGCAAAGCAAATTTTCTATCAATCACTCCATTTTTGTGTCACTTTTCCTGGTCAGAGTTGTTGTGCCAAAAGGGAAGAAAAGCAAATGTCCCTCTCCCCAACACCTTACTTCAGTTCCTCTCGAAAGATGCAGAATTCCTCAAAAGGTCAGCTGGCACACAATGGCATAGTTAGACAATTTTCATATGGGTGTCCTAGTAAAAAAGTCCTGTCAATTCTGTTTAATGACGGGTCTGTTAACAGAGGTCGCTGTTCTACAAACACAGCTAATGCTGGATCGTTAATAGCTAATGCAAACCAAACATTTCCTGTTGCTGCTCTTTCACAGTGTGGCTTTTATTGTGAAGAAGCCACAGGAAATGCAAGATATTTGTCACAGACATTAGTGTCAATTGCTATTGTTTGGGGAAAGAAAATACTCCTACACAACAAGATATGGATATTTTAAGGCACCTTTTGTAGGTGTATCAGTTTTAATGATCACAGAGGGGAATGTTAGGAGAAGAAACAGACACAGTGAGGCTGCTGTCTAGTTTTGTGGAAACCTAATTGCGCTGTGCGCAGCAGGAGGGGTCCAGGAGCAAGTGAGTTGAATGCACAGTGGGTGGGGGAGACGCAGATAGGTGGGTTGCTAAAAGGCGTCCCAAGTGGAGCTGTGGAAGAAGGCAAATGGTTGGAAAAATGGAAGAAGAAAAAAAGAGCAACGAAATATATACGAAATATGGTGCTGTGTGGGGAGGCCAGACTTTAGCCTGGCCATGGCCACCCCAGGCTGGGACACCTTGAAACAGTTACTGTAGACCCTCCAGCATGTCCTCGGTCTACCCCAGAGTCTCCTGAGTCAATGTGCTTGAAACACCAGCAAAAGGGAGGCAGCCATGGGCTTCCATACCAGGACGTGAAGTCCTCATTAGAAAGCACCAGTGACTTCCTAAATCTTTCATCTCCATAGAATATCATTAAAAAAGTAAGACCGGCCACATCTTGGAAAGCCTCATTTTATCTCTGGAAGAATTATGGTTTGTGCTCTGACAACACGTTCTGCTTAACCTTCCCATGATCAATACATGACTAGTACAGAAATCAAACAACACCTCACCACTGGGGTTCAGATTGCGGAGATTATTTCCCCAAATCACATTTTTGAAAATGTCTGAGTCAACATGAGCATCCAGATTGGTCAGTGTACCCCAAAGTGCTGGTCAGATGGTCGAATTTGCTACATTTCAGGAAAATTGAGTTCTCCAAATTGCTGGTAGGTGAACATTTACAAACAACATCCTTCCTCTCTGCTTGCTGCATTCCTCTCCCCAACATCATCCATCCACCAGACTGTGAAATATGGATTCAAATATCCAAATAATTGACTGGAAATTGGAATTGTGTTTTTCAGCTATATTCTCTGAAGTGTAGTAATCCAAATGTAATTAAACGTTTATGTGTGTGTGAATGTGCATGGTGAGTGTAACAACAACTAATATCTTTAACACTGGAAGTCATTTTACCTTCACCTCCCCTGGACGCCCTCATTCTAAAACTTTATCCTTCACCTGACTCTGCCTGAGGCCCCCCTCATGATGCAGATGAGCCTCCTCACGCCACAGTGAAAACACTCGCATATACACACTCTTAGTTGTATTTGAATCTAACCAGACATGATGCATGCAGTCCCACATGCAGATACCAACAATTACTCATCCCTGGTGCAGCATAATTCCAGGATTGTACCTCTGTCTTTTCTTTTCTTTCCTTTGTTTCCTCTTCCTTTCTTCTCTTTCTATGGATGATGCTCATTCGGGCACAAACTAACTCTTACTCAAAATGATGAAAAAAAGCCTGTTTCTTTGAATTTCCTCTCAGGACCATATTAAAGAGCTAGAGTGAATCAAACCTCGCCAAATCTCTTGGGTTTTGAATAAGAGCATGAAAGAGTACAGGGATAAGGACTGCCAGTCTGAATTCCAGAGATAAGTTTTGACGTTAAGGCTGTATCTATGCAAGACGCAATCACACTCTGGAGTACGCAGCAAAGACAAGGCTGGCATTCAGAATAATGGCCGCCATGGCAGCTTTAGATAAACAGTCAGCTGCTATTGAGGTCAGTGTCTTTCTAGCTCAGCACCTGCTTCACTCTGTCATCTATCCATCCATCTATCTGCAGCCCTGCACGGTACTCAGCTGATTAAACATCAGTGATTGATCTATGCAGCAATCTAAAGTTCATGTCTTTTATTTGTCAGGCTAATTTGCATATAGACTGAGATCTAAGAACAAATGGCTCTTTGAAGCATTCACTTATTACTTCTAATCCAGTAGATGTAGAGTTAACCAGTATCTGGTCCTGTTTGACCCAACTAGGGCCGGCTGTGTGGAGGTTCAGAGTTTCCTCAGTGTGCATCTGGGTTTCCTCTGGCTGCTCAAGTTCCTCCCACAAGGCGAGGCGAGGCAACATTTCTTGTACAGCACATTTCATTACAGGGTCACAGGTCACTCTTTACATAAGACAAAAGAACAGAATAAATCAAATCAAAACAAAAGAAATTAATCAAGAAATTAAAATAGCTTAAGAAGTGAAGGAACATTTAAAGTACAGATCTAAAAACAGACTACAGTTTAATTAAAGCAACTGCAAAAAAACAAAAAAAAGAGTAATAAGAGTTGAGGCAAATCTCAGATCTTCTGGAAGTTTTTATCCAGATTTGTGGGGGATTTGATCTAAGCAGCTTCCTCATGTCTGTATTTAACTGTGGGAACAATTATCAGACCTGTGTCAATCGACCTCAGTGGGTTGACACTGCAGCAGAAGATCAGATATGTATTTTTGTCCTAAACCATTAGTGACTTATAAATGAGAAGCAGAAGTATTTTAAAACTGATTCTCTGACAGACTGGAATCAAGTGCAGAGATCTGAGGATTGGAGAACTGTCTCAACTTTATGTTCGGACTTGAGCAGCATTGTTCCGAATGAGCTGCAGTTGTCTGAGAGCTTTTTCAGACCTGAGAAAAGCCCATTACCTACCCAGTTCAACCTACTAAGGACAAAAGCATGGATTCATTTTTTTAAATCTCGTTTGGACACAAATTCTCAAGTTCTTTCAAAATGTTTGCAGTGCTAAAATAGGCTGCATTTGTTATTGTTTTGACACTTTCCCCCTATTAGCATTTATAAGCAGTATACAGACATTTAATAAATGGTTTATAACACACTATAATGTAGTTTTACGCAGCTATAAGGACATTTTAAGTGTTTATTAAAGTGCGTACAACTAGAAAATAGTGGGTGAACGTCTATATACTACTTATAAATGCTAATTATGGGGACTTAAAGTAAAGTGTTACCGCTTAGCTTAGCGTAACGACTGGAAGCAGGGGGAAACAGCCACCCCGTCACTGGTTGCCAGGAAATAGTTCCAGCATGTATTTCCTTTTAAACGCACAACTTGTAGTTTTTAAAGTTTTGTTTGTGTATGGATTAAACACGATACAACATGCTAACTAGTGAGCTTCAGAGGTGCTGGTAGGCAGATTTTTGGACACTTTGGACAGAGCAAGGCTAGCTGTTTCCCCCTGGTTCCAGTCTTTATGCTAAGCTAATGCTAATCACCTCCTAGCTCTTGCTTCATAACTAAATAGAAACACATGAGAGTGGTATCGATCTTCTCATCTTACTCTCTGGAAGGATCCGAATTAGCGTATTTTCCAAAATGTCAAACTATTCCTTTAAACTTTAGGTCTGAAAGTCCAAAGACATGTAGGTCAGGTGAACTGTAAACTCTAAAGTGCCTCTAGGTATGTGTGACTATGTCCACATGTGAATCATAATGAATTTGGCGACAGCTTTCAGAGTTACATTTATCTGTTCAGAGACACCTTTACCTCAAAAAACCTAAAGCCTTGTGGGATGTTTAAAATTAGTTTTGTCTTAATGTGTTTCATCCAGCAGTTTAACCAAGGTATTTTCTATCATAAGCCAAGTCTTAAAAATTAGCACATCTTTGTCACTGGAGGCCTGCTCACCGTGGTGGCTGCGTAATTACCATAGAACGAGCTACAGTGAAGTGTTTTCCAACTGCTGCATGTAATTTCAATCAGCAATGAAAAATCGTTGCTCAATCAGCTCGGATTAATAGGTAAATCTCTCCAGTTTGACTAAAAGCAGTCCTCATGGAAATTAAGTTTAGACAGTGTACAAATATTCAAAATTTACCTCAGAGCTTGCAGAGCTGTCTTCACTAGTGACAGCCTCAAACTCAATGACAGTGTATGTATTTTTAATATAAAATATATAGTTTGCTTTTATAACTTATTACTACTACAATAAACTACTTACAATAAAGTAACTATTTTAAGACAGACGTTAGTGCTGACCTCCAGAAGCTTGACGCTTAACATGAAAGTTTTAAAAAATAATGGGAATCAGAGCCAATTACTTTAATTTTAGATGAAGAATAGTAAAAAATATTTGTAATACAAAGTACTACAGAGAGTTCGGCTGGAAGAATCAATTCTTCATAACAGCGCACATCACCCAACAACGAAATTGAAGCCTCTCTGCTGGTGTTCTAAAAACAACGGGAAGTTAGTTATTGTAGTTTGGCCCTTATTTGACCCGTTAATCAGCATGGTTAGCATTAGCATCAGCAGCAGTGGCTGTGAAAAACAGCTCACGGAAGCAATTAAGGTCCTTTAAAACCCTTAGTGCCTGATTGCCGCAATTTGTGTCAAACATCATGCTCTTTCTCTGAGTCATATAACTCAGTCAAATCTTTACACACATCCTCAGGAAGTGTGAATCACACTGAACCTAAAAATATGTGTATCATGTCTATCATCATCACTGATTGCAAATTAACATCTATATATCCACTTAGTAACCATAGAAAAAAGACATACCTCATAACATAAATAAAAAAATAAAGTTAAAATTGAAAAAAAACCTCAATTCACATAGGTTTACTAAATTCACAATTACTAAATGTAATCAAATACTATCAGCACTATGTGCATGTCAAATATGCCTCGACAAGAGAAATAAGACGGCACTGCTTGATGAGATGACTGAGTGGGTGTATGAAGTGTTTAGCGAACATCCTGCTCCAACTCATTTGTGATGCAGAAAGCCAAATGAAGCCAAACAATTTAGTCCTTACCCAGAGTCTTGCCATGGCAAAACACCATAAATAAAAGCCGCCACAGAATCCGCCAGCCGGATGTTTACCGATCAAAGCAACATATTGTATCTTGTGGGGAAAAGAGAGGTTTTAATACCACCAAGCAATATAGTCGGGAGATGCGAGGTTCCTATCACACCATGGGGGTTTGGCAGTTCACATTCATTGGTTTTAACATGACTCACTGCCTCCTCGCTAAGACTGAGCACCAACAGGAGATTGACTCTAAAAATAAAGACCAGGCACCATCAGCATTTCCTCACATACTATACATCTTGCCCTGCTACCGACACAGCCGCTGAGGCATCGTGCACAAAGAACTAGTCAGAATACTCCCTCAATCAGAGAAAAAAAAGGCTCAGCTTGTATGAGCAACATCGAGGAGTAGCAGGATGATCTTACTGACATACTCACAAAAGGTTTTTGGTGCAAATTTGACGATGCGAACAAGGATGTCTGGAGTTTATGTCCGGATTTAATATGTTAAGAGGAAAGGCTTACAGCAACATCTACTGGCATATGGAAAGGTCAACATGATTGGAGGGAATCGGAAAGGTCAAGCCAGTAAAATAATCAAACATCTGAATCATTGAAGTTTAGTCCAGGTTTATTCCACAGCTCTTGGAGTAAAACTGCTGGCTAAGACCCGCTGCCTTCAGTTCAGTAACCTGCTGCCCTATGCCAAAACGTAGGATTTGACATGAATAAACACTGTCTACCAGGGCAAAAGAGTTCTGCAGTCTTGTAACATTTCACCGACTATTGTAGTGGTCTGCATAGCAATAAGTTTGAACTCTTGGACACTGCAGTTTCCATAGGAACTAAGTAAGGCGGCTATCAGCTCACAAGACAGATTGATGAGACGCAAAGTGCAGAAGCAAGACTATTTATGTTCAAAACACAGCCACAAGGCGCAGAAAATAATTTGGGCATTAATTAAGAGGGATTATAACCTAGCTTTATGAAACATATTGAAATAACTTGAGATTTTTCATCATGCAAGCTATTTCCACAGCACAAACATCACAAAAATAAACATTGCCTAAGGCAAGGTGCCTAATCTAAGATGGAAAGTCTTTGCCATCAGAAAACAGAACTAGTGAAATGAAAAGAAGCAGAAGAACACGGCTGTTGTATTTGCTGCGGGGGGAATCCACAACAGGCAGTTAATTTACTTGACTTTTGTGTATGAACATTTATTTAAGTCAAGTGATTCTTTTAATAGAAAAAAAAAATAGACTTAAAAATACATCACTCTTGCTGTCCCAGACTGACAAACTCTCACTTATTTGAATAATAACCTTCTGCCTTTTATTGTTATGTACACTTCTACATAACTGTATGTATGCATATATACGGATATAGATATATTTTTTATGCTCACCATTTAATAATTATTTTTAGCCATGTGGCTCTAAGGATGGCCATGTTGGTCTGTTGGGACTGAAATATCTCAACTCTTGGATAGATTAACATGACGTATTGTACAGACCATAGACTGTATATAAAGATGGACGACGCGTCTCCACTTCCTCCTAATGTACAAAAATGAAGCCAAAATATCCCGGATACGGGAGCTGCCATCTTGCGCTGGTGATGTCGTTTGGAGCCAGAGTCCGCGCAGTAGTGATCGGTATCAAGTTCCCGCCTATACAGCCGCCTGAACCAATCGCAAGCACACTCTCAGTTGTCAATCATGACGTCTCTCCCCCTTTTTATAGCATCAAATAACTAATTAAAACCAAACTTATCAGAAAAATGAACACTTGAACATATATCAGCGTGATAAAAACTACCTAAAATGTCAGAAACCCTCTTTGGAAAAAATCTTCAGTTTGGCCCATGTCACATCTGCTAACATGGAGGGGGCGGGGTTTATGGCCTATACTGCAGCCAGCCACCAGGGGGGCGATCGAGATGTTTTGGCTTCACTTTTGGGGAGCTGTCATGTCGTCCATCTTTATGTACAGTCTATGGTACAGACATTCAAGGTCCCCGGAGGATGAGTCCTAATGACTTTGGTGATCCACTGACTTTTCATCTAGCGCCACCAAGAGGATTGCCATGACATTTGGTACATGTGCCTTCCTTCTGTGTCTGAGGTTTACACAATTTGACAGCCAGACTAACTCCACTCGGAAAGACACGAGTCAGGAAATAGCACCTAGCATCTTACAATCTTCTAGGTGACAGATTTGATGCTACTCAACTGATTAGCCAAAAAACAACAACAAAACAACTCAAAAACCATTAGAAAACAAATAATGCAAAAATAACCTGCCATTAATAAAGAATAGACCATAAAATCTACTTACAGGCAGTGAATGTTAGCATGCTGACGTTAGCATTTAGTTCAAAGCACCACAAAGTACAGCCTCACAGACCTGCTAGCATGGCTGTAGACTCTTGTTTATTGGTGACCAAGTCCCATTTTTTGTGTGTGTATTTTGTTTTTGTTTCTTCCTACAATTCTCTTTCCATTTTATTCTTTCATCTGTATTTAAAACTGAAGCTCAAAATTACACTTCTTATCTATTATTTGCTTGCAAATCCAATAGATCAAGTTTGGAGGAAAATATACATCTATTCTACTCAACACTGCTTGAAACAACGAAACACTGAACAAGGCCTGATATAGAACTGCATTATTTCATATAAATACCACCCCTTCCCGTGCTCCCATCCTGAAGACAACCTATGTAAGGACATAAGTCACTAATGGAGCGAGCATCCTGAGCAGCACCAAATAAAAGCAGACAGAATTAATTGCAGCCTGCCGTAGTGACCTTTTCTGTTTGATAAATCATAAAGCCTAAGAGACTGCTGTTAGCCTCGTAAATGGGAAATACGCAGCTTTGAGAAATGATCTTGGATCTCAGGATCTGGAGCTGTATTGACCCTGCCAGTTTGTGCTCACAGCACACATACAGCACACACTCACGCATGCATGCAAAATTTGTATTATTCAGCCCCTTTCCGCTCGAAATGGGACAGAGAGACTCGGCGCTTTATTGTCTGAGGATAAGTCAAAATCCTATTTCATCACTCAGTAAAGAGAAGCATTCCCGTGGTGCTCAATTAAGCTTCAACACACTAGTCCCTGGACTGTGAATAATGTAGACAGTCATTAGGTTTTTTTCTAGTTCAGTGGAAACCACATTTCCTTGGCTCTGTGAGACAATGTCAGGGCAATGTCTGAACTGCAGCTTTTGACTGAAATTTTTAAACGGAGAGCAATCAGGAGCTAGGCAACGCATTAAACTAATCAGGTAATCACACATTTGGAGGAGAGTAATTATTTTCAAGGTGAAAAACAAGGTTGAGAGTCAAGTGTGATTTCATCATGATAAAGCAGTTTGGCTTTATTATCTATTAAATACTGTACAATATGAGGTCATGAACTCTGCATGACTGTGTGAAGCAGCTCAAAGTGCTTGGGAGGTTGAAATGTCAGCCAATAACCAAATTAATTACATTTACATTGTATTAAGAGTTTTCTTTTAGACACAGACAGACAAATATACACACACACTAATCCACAGTGAACAAGCATTAAGTTACAGCTGAGTTGATCCACATTGTTCTTTGTTTTCTTGGAAATATGATTAATTATTTCTGCAATGTGTTAAAGTAAGCATAAGTTGTGTTATTAAAATGGGATCTTAAACAAAGACAGAATTAGCACAGAAAGGCGACAGCATATTGTCCGCTGGTAAAATGAAACAAGCAACAGTAATTCAAATTGGGTTTTATTTTCATAGTTTTGACCTTTACTTTGATTACTTATAATAATCTGTTATTAAACATGCTCAGCTGCAGAAATAATTTCAAATAATCACCTAGTTTCAGCTTTACAGTGCTGTCCATTAGAGCAAGCAACATGAGCCTCATACTGGTTTTGATGCACTTGATCGGTATCGACGCCAATACTGACCTTATTAAGTGGATCGTCCAAATGTTGACCGGTCCTCATTAAATACACTGTCATTACAAAACACAACTTAACAGCTGCTGAAAATCTTGTTTTTGATGACCTCCACTAGTTTAACTTCTCACCTTGCTGCCGTGACGTAGACATGTACTCCAGGGTGCGTCAGTACACTGTGACATCACTGCTGGGTGTGGTTACGGGTTTGAAGAGGTCAAAACTCCAGCAACACTTGTAGTACACAGAACACATTTATTGTCAGACCAAAGCATTTCGGCTCGAGGCCTTCATCACGGTCGTCCCTGGACAAAGTTGTTCTGTTTTCTACAATTGTTGCTGTGGTTTTGACCTCTTCAGACCTCCCTTCTCCATGCACCTTCAAAGTAGGTGAAGTAGCAGTGATGTTGGTTGTGGTCAAAGGTGAAACGGGCTTGAAACAGTGAAACACTTAGCTTCAGCCTGATGTTAAGTTACTCTTTAATAAACCTTTGAGAACAATATCATTAAAACTTGCACAACCCCAAAAAGAAAGCTGGTGTTTGGACATCTCCAGTTAGAATATGTGATGTGTACCAACTCTTTACACTCATGAGAACGATGCCAATTAGTTCCACACAGCAAGGCACAGACCGTCTGTTTTCAAAAAAGCAGTGGTATCGGATCAGTAATCATTTTATTATGTGCCTCACTTTTGTCTCACTAAGTACTGTGTACAATACATATCCCGGTGAACTTATTGTAATGGCTGCTTATCCAACATAGTATTATTACGAGGATGTTTGTAAGTCATTTCATTTTGATGGGCTCCTATATTTACTTGAACTTGAATGCAGACAAAGAGCCAAAATCAAGAGCACAGACGAGAAATCGAGGCAGACGATGTGCAGATCATCCTGCAGACGCTGCACTTTAGGAGGCTTCTGAGGCCACTGCACACTGTGAGGAATAGGAAACATGGCCTGGCCAGCACAATGGAGAAGCCATATAAAACAGAAAATTACACACACAGACGATTATGGCACTAGATAATTTATTTTGTTGTCGGAATGACAGGGTTAAAGCTTGTGTTGCTTGCACTAATGGCTACAGTTCTAAACTGTTATTAGTGGATTCGCCGTCTCTGCAGTGTGTGCAATGGTGCGGGTGAGTAAAATGTTATTATAACTAATGGGAATAATGGCCAGAACTGTGAAAATAACACCCAGGTTGAATCACAGGAGAGGACAAAAGCCAAGGTGGACTTACAAGCGTCCTCCCACCAGGAATGTTGAAAGTTAACTCAGATCACATAAACTCAAAAATGGGCGAAAGAAACACAAACAAATGCCCAAAAATAAAAGCGAGTGAGTGTATGAGTGTGCATAATTGCCACAATGTTCCACTTATGAAGATTATGATCTTATTTATACATTTTAGTCCTTCAACCACACAGAGTACGACATTAAACATCATCTACCAGAGAACAATACATAAATATGTTTAATTCAAAGACAGATATAATACATGCTTTCAAGACTGGTCAAGACTCTAGAAGTGCTGTTTTCTCACAGCCTGAAGGTTAGACTGGGGAGGGGGAAGATCGGGAGTCATTTCTTATGAGTTCATCATCTTGTATATGACAAGGAGGGATTTCAAATTGCCATAAATACTCCATTATGTCCCTAAAATGATATGAAACCAGGTGACTCACAGCAGTAATCCAGATAATGGGCTTATTTCCCATTTCCTGAACCAAAAAAAAAAAAAAAAAGATAAAAAACAAAAAGGAAAAAAAGTCTGAGCACTGTCTGAGGTGTGGGCCAGAGCCACGACACACATCTGCTGCAAGATGGAGTTGAGTAACCGAACAGTGGAGGACAGCCGAGCCTACCCGAAGTCACACTGCCAGACATGACACCAGCCGCGCTGATCAGAACATCAGAACATGTCAGCTTTAATTGGAGCGCGTTAGTACATGTGCAGAAGATGAAGTGTGACCAGTGGAGAGCAGACGCCGCGTTACCCTAACCAGACCTGACACACAAGAGCGATCATCGGTTCACTTGCGAAATAATAATAATGTACTGGAAACAGTAGCAGTACTTACGTTATTCAACAGTTTGGAAAAGAAGCTGCAACCAGGGAAACAAACTCAGCAGCAGCCATTAGAAGTATGTTGAACTCAGTGCAGGAGCCATTAAGTCCAATTAGAGTGGAGCTGCTGTAGAGAACTGCTGATGTAATGTTATTGACCAGAGTGTCTTCTACAGGCTTTAGATCCATCCCGAAAAGTTGTATATATGAGAGTGCATTTGAACGGATTAGATGTAGCTTTGCATTTAAATGGTACACGTTTATCTTGAGATAGAATGGACCATTAAAGCAGTGCAGAGATCGCTAAGCAATGTATAAAAACTGAAACAACTTTTTTGTAAACAACGGATTTTAACTTAAAAAAGGCGGTTGTCATTGACTAATTGTCACGTTCATGTCATACGTTGTGAGATGCTGCTGTCAGAAGGGAAAATTGAGTGTTATTCAGCATAAAAGCAGAAATGTTCAGGCGGTGGATATTAAGTCAAACCCCTGTCCCACATGCTGACAAACACAGATAAAAGGCAAAACAACCAAAGCCAGCATCTCTGGCGCAGAGGATGACAGGATTAAGAAATAACACCACCTTCACATCTGTAGCTCACTGCACTGCTGTCTGATAGTCACACTGGGAAAGAATGTATGGTCTATTTTACAGTGTTGACTTTTCATCTTCTCTTCATCAGGAAAATGTTAGACTAAGAGTCTGCAGACATGCTACCGGCTCTGTGAGGCTGTACTTAGGCACTAATTAGCACTAAAGTACAGCTGAGGCTAATGTCATTAGATTTGAAGGTATTTGGTAGTAAAACAAAATATTGGACACATAAAAATTTAGACCAAGTTATGATGCTAGATGAAAAGTTATGCGATCACCAAAGTTATCACGATTCATCCTGAGGGGAACATGAATGTGTGTACCAAATTTCATGCCAATCCATCCAATAGTTGTGGAGACATTTCACTTAAAGCCACAAATATCAGCCTCATGGCGGCACTAGAGGAAAAAGTCAGGGGATCACCAAAGTCATTAGGATACGTCATCTGGAGACCATAAATGTGTGTACCAAATTTTGTGCCAATCCATCCAGTAGATATTAAGATATCTCACAGGATAAGTGACAACTTTGAGCTGCTGGTGGCTCTAGGTGAAAAGTCAGGGGATCACCAAAGTTACTCGGATTCATCCTCTGGGCACCGTGGACATCGGTATCAAATTCTGTGGCAATCCATCCAGTTGTTGTTGAGACACAACCTCATGGTGACAGAAGAGGAAAAGTCAATGGATCATCAACATCAGAGGGATTCATCCTCTGGGGACCATGAATATATGTACAAAATCTCACCGCAATCCATCCAATAGTTGTTGAGATATTTCAGTCTGGACCAAAGTGGTGGACTGGCCGGTTAACCAGCACTGCCATCCCTAAATCCATTCTGCTAAACACAAGCTGACACATAGACATGAACTGGCAGCACACACAGATCTACATGCTTTCTCTTTCTGTGTCACTTACGTATCTCCTTTCTAACACACTGACAACATTCCCACTGCCCTTAGTTACAAATTGTAAATTAAGCAACTGGTCGCTACCCCTTCTCCCCCTCCCATCCTGCCCTATTAAGGATGACTTGCCACACGGGGCCACACTGTGAGCCGGCCCTCGGAGCAGCCACGAGAGCAAGGTCTGCAGTGCCGGGCAGTAAATAACCAACATAAACGTGTCATGGGAGACAACCCGCAGACACCAACCCATTTAATGTTAATAGGAAAGCATCGGTTACCAGATTCTAAATAATAGCTTGCAGTCACCATGCCCAAGGATAGGTACCGCAAGGCGCAGGAATTTATGGAGTTAGCAGATTGCTTTTCTATCCCCATTCTTCCCCCATTTGTCCGTTTTGCCATTTCTCAGCGCACAGTGGGGATGATGGAGAGGTGCAGGGAGATGATGGGACTGTTGCAGCCTGCTTGACTGAGCACAGCTGTCCTACGGCCACAGAGCTCAGGATGATGATGCTCCAAGGGGTACAACAACTATCCGTCCATCTAGGTCTCAGGAGGGACGGCCACTTGACAGGGAACTGAGATATTTTTATTCCAGCAGGGCCTGAGGTGTTTGGTTGTGACCAGTGGCACGTTTTGTTCAGGAATTGTGGACAAACAAGACACAGCTGGTCTGTGGTCAGTAGTGTTAAAAGAGGTTATATACAGGACCAGAGCACACTGTTCTCGTCTGTTTATTAAAGGCATGTAGTGCAGCTTGATTACTATTCAAAGAAGAACATTTTCATTTTGCAATTCCATATCAAATTAGATTTTAAAATGTGTATTTATTTATTATATGTTTTTATTATTAGAATGGATAAGGCTGGCAATATTCGCAAGTTTGTTAATGTCAGCAAAACTCATGAAAAGTCTCTCTCTTAATACTTTCTGACTTCTCCACCCTGTCAGCCCCCCCAAGCCCATTGGTCCCTACTGAAATCTTTAAAGAGCAACTTAACACCCACTGAAAATCTTGTTTTTGCCAACCACTTCTGACACCTAACCTGAAACTTTCAACCAGAGAGGGCAGTGAAACATGGCTTTTCAGCCTGGTGTTGGAGTTACTCTTTAAAAACAGGTCACAAATATATACTTTCACTTTAAAAAAAGGCTAAATAATTTCCTTAAAAAGCTGGGCACTTTAGTTTTTTATCAGATATTACTCAAACTGGAATAAATAGTGTATTTGTTGTGGACTATTTTCAGCTGTGGATTCGGTATTCACGGCACCAGGATCAACTCAACATAAACTACAGTGCCCACGTCTCACTCATCCAATCAGACATGTTCTCTGCTCTCTGCATGCAAAAGAAATGGCAAGTTGAAATGACACAACAGAGAATCTTTGACTAAAGCTAATTAACGCTTCGTGGGATACAAACTGAGTGGATTATCAAGCATTTTGTAGTTTAGTGGAAGTTGGTTTTCATACTGTGCAAGAATGAGTAGCAACAAATGGCTTTTTCTGAAGGGAGGAAAATGAGCCCTGATATCTCCAGCTAGGCTGACTGTGTGCAGACTCCAGTGGGAATACAGTACCATTATTGCTAATTATACTTATGTAAAGGAGGAGGGCAGCCTAGACAAATGTCACAAAAGAAAAGATCCTTTAAATACAAAGACAAGTTGAGTCACAAAAGCTCTTTCACTGTAAATATTAAGGCTATCAGTACAAGGCAATATGGAAAAACAAATCACTGAGGTCTTCACTGGATAGCAAGGTGACATCAATAAGGTCAAAGCTGGGGTCAGCTGTAATTAAATCACTATGGCAGTTTGATTCCATGAGGTCTCGCTGAGGTCACAACCTGTAAACTCATCATTGTTTTCCTCTGTGTAGCAAGAAAATATCAGACCAAGCTAATTATTCATGATCACAGTGCTCAATCACCTTTTAACTGTAAATAAAGACAAATCTTCTCAGTATGAATATGTAATGTCACAATAGCAGTTGGTTGGTTGCTAATTCTTAACGCTCTGCTAGAGTTACTGAAGACCCGGGGCAGACTTTAACAGAGGATGACATTTTCAGATCACTCTCCTGAATTAAAAAAAAAAAGAGAGAGAGAGAAAAGAAAAACATGCCCAAGACAATCTTTAACACAGTTTGCTCCCCACATAATAGTATAAATAATGCAATGCCAAAAAAACATGTTTAGGATTCATCAGAGTTGATGAAAACAAACCATGAAAGAAACCAGCTCCCCACCTTGAAGTACTGCATATTTAGGATTAACCTTTCACACTCCCAAAACTGTGAAAAGACATACGAGTCCAGAAAAATACCAATGCCTTAACACAGTGATTCCCAACCAGAGTTAGCTTACTTGTATTCCACAGGAGTTCTTGTGCAGTTGCTAGAGGTAGTGAAGCTCAACCAAGTTTTGAAAACTTTTAATTAAAAAACATACATCCTCATATTGAGTCAGCCATAACATCAGAGCGCCACATGTTGCGATTAAGAGTGCGTGAAAACTAGTTAGCAAGGAAGCAGAGAAGTCTAAAGTTAGCAAAAAGTCATGGATAAATGGCTGAAAGTGATCACTAAAAGTAATGAATAAACAAATCAAATAGTCAGGTAAATTGGCTAAATGGTTGAATTAATGGATAAACAGCTGAAATAATTTGCTTAAAGTAATGAATAAATGGTTTAAATAGTTATCTAAAAGAAATAGATAAATGGTTTAAATAGCTAAAAGTAATGGATAAACAGTTAAAATAGTTAGGATAGCTAAAATTATTGAAGACATGATTGAATGAATGGATAAATGGTTGAAGTAGTTAGCAGTTAGATAGTTAAAACTAATGGACAAATGGTTGAATAAGAAAGCTAAATGTGGTTGAGAATGGTTTCAATGTCCAGCATCTGCCACTCCAAATGGTATAGCATGAATGCGAACTTGACCAAACTGACCTAAACACTGATATTCAATTGTACAAAAAAATATTGTAACAATATACACTTTTATATCGTTAGTGTTGAATGACATCCAGTTGGAAATTAATTCAAATGAACACATTTGGAGCATGACGGTTGGTGTCAATGAAGAGGTAATTTAGTTCTTCTGACAGAGCTGTGGGGGTACATCAGACAAAAAAGGTTGGGAACCACTGCCTTAAGATTATCTGATACAAGTGACAGCGACACTGTCATCTTAAGGATAAATAAGGGACATAAAAATGGGATGATGCTGTACGATTTAATCTCTATTCTCCAAAACACAGCTGGAGGGAGAGTGTTGAAAAGGCATAACATAAAACACGACCAGAAGGTATGTAGATGGAGAGAGGCGGTGACAATAGAACATCCTCGTAATCCTTTTAGCGTCTTTCACAATTACAGTACAATTATAGTTTTGGAGCCTTAAGAAACAGTTTCCCTCTGCCAAATCTGGTTACAAAGAGCATCACATAATGTGCAAGCTGCTATGGTCATCACAACATAGGCCACGCATTACTAACCATTATTAAACCCACTATCTGCTGAATTATTTCTCTTATTTTTTTACATTTTTCAGATGTTTTGCAGCGGTCTTTGAGATCAAAAGACATGCAATCCTATCATCACATCAAATTGGATTGCCTGAAGAAAATTCAAATGTGTTCCTGTTAGACTTTTGGGTTCTGTGGGAAATGATCTCGGTGTACAGGAAGATTACTGTCCATGAAAAGGACTTGGAGCTATTTTAAATGAATGTAGATTGATAAAGCTGAAAGGTCCTGCAGAATGACAGCATAAAACTCATTTTCAGAGGAATTTCTCTGTGATGCAGGATGTCACTTCATGGCCCCTTTGGAGAGGAAACATTATTCAGCTCTTTTTTTAAAACAAAAACCCAAATAAACCATTTAAAGCTTCTGGAGACCTTCAATTTCATCCTGGACTGAATCATGAACACTAGTTACCGGGCATTATGATCGCAGATGAAAGAATACGAAAACTGCTTGGTAAGCAAGAGAGAGAGGACTGCTTTTGATGTTCAAAACCAAGATGATTAAGTTTTTTTATAAAGGGAATTTCTATTTTTGTATTTGACTGATTCCTCAAAATGAACATACAGTCAACATTTGGACACAACAGCACTGACAAAAGTATACAACTCATACATTGAACTGATATATTTAGACAGATAAATTGTAATAATTTATCTTAATCTTTCAGTAGAGCTGTTAAAAGGCCAATCAGTAATATTTGTAACTATATCAACATTTTTTTTATTATTATTTTAGATGAAAATACAGCAGAATTGCGGAAAATCCTGTATAGCTTGAAAACATATGATTCAGCTCGAACCCGATTTGGAAGAAGAAGCCACTAGGTAATGTAAGATCAACATTATTCTTATAAACTAGCTAACATGCCATCAGAAAAAAGGCCGCTGCTGCCGACGGGGTCCACAAGCATGCTAGTTTTGTTTGTTTGTTTCACAAAGAAACAAAAAACATCTTTAAACAACTGGAATTCACCTGCTGCTAGCATGACAGCTAGCACTAGCACTGCTGCTATGGGAGATGCTAGCTTTGCTACCAGACCTGATGCTGCTGAATGCGGGACCAGGACCACCACTCAAACAAAAAGAAAGTGCTTCCAAGGAAAGTCGCAGAACTCAGCTCCAGTATGTTTAAGGAGACAGTTAGTTCGTTCAGGGCAGCGCTATACTGTCGCTAAAGAAAGGTTGCCTTAAGGCCTTTACACACTGGGGATGTGACGAATAAACCCACACGAAAATGCAAAATACTCGCCTGCCAATATGGACCTAAATGGGCCTCCTATCGACAAATTTGACCCTCTCCCGTTCGTCCAATCTTGGATAAAGAAAGGACATCGTGTTATGTGGTGTACCACGATACCTTTTCCGATTTAAATTAAATAATTGAATGATACCGTTGATATGAACAACATTACTGGTTTACATGCACTGTATAATTTGTGGGCCCTTGCACTGGTTGTGGTCTACTACTCTACTAGACTCTGTATTGACTGCTTGCTTTGTATTGGATTCACGACTCGCAAAAACCAACGCATCCTCCCACCAGTGGAGCGCTACATAGGATAAAAAGTAATAACACCTACTTTCATATGATACCAACAAGGGCAGAATTGTGTTCTCCCCTTGAGCGATGGGTCTCGGTTGGCATATTTAAGGCTATTGAAAGTAGGGCAGCTAGTCTACTACAACTCTAGGGCAGTTTCGGGTTGTTGCAAGTAGTGGGCTGCTGTGTGTGTGTGTGTGTGTGTGTGTGTGTGTGTGTGTGTGTGTGTGTGAGAGAAAGTGTTGGACCACATAATGAGCGGTCAAGAATACAATTTAAATTCAGTATGCTTTATTGGCATGAATGTCAGGTGAACAATACTGCCAAAGCATCAAGGATAGAATCAATAAAGAAACAATTAACAATATATTAATACAAAAAAGCTAAAAATACAAAAATATAACTTTTTACAAAAAAAGAATCAATACATATGTCAAATGTAAAAGTAGAGTCTCTCTCTCTCCGGTGTGTGTGTTATTTATTTATCTCTGCCCCCAACATTAGAGACCCCGACAAAGCTCAGATTATAACTGGAACCCAGCCACCCTCCAGATATTTCCCTAAATCATCCCACACTGTCTCTCAAAAAAAAAAAAAAAAAAAAAAAAACAGTCTTGGGGCTTAAGACGCACACCGTGTAATTGTAACCATAATTACTCGCGACATGCAGAGTTCAAATCCGGCTCAACACCTCAGTCTGCCATCACACGTCAGTCTCCACCCATACAAACTGATGAGGCAGAAAAGCCCTAAAAAAAATGCTCATTTTTCAGCAGGGAGCGAGACTTGCGGGGAAACTTGCAGAGAAAGATCTGGCAGGCTTCCCCCCTCTGCTCTCCACAAAACAAGCGCACACTTAATCAGTGTCGGTAAACGTACTTCCTTTGATCCTTTGAATTAGTGAATGGACAAACTGTGGTCTGTGCGTCCTGTTCATTCAGTCTGAGGGATGCACGTTGTGCGGAATAACGAACAGGAACAACTGTAACGTAAACGTAAGAAACATAAGAAGAGGCTTTTTTCCCCCCCCCAATTGCTGCCAAAACGTCCAGTTGAGGAGCTTTTGTTCTGACAGCTCCACCGGCCAGAAACACACGCACACACAGGCTGTAGTTATCCTGAAGCTCATCAGGCAAACACCATCCATCACACGGATGTCGTCTGGTTGAAAAGAAATCCAGCTGCCAAACTGTGACCAGGACGACGCACTGTATCCTAACTGCAGCACAACAGCCAACCTCGACCTCAACATGCACCGGAGTGACCCAGAGGCGGTTTAAGAAGCCTGACACATTGTCACACCATGATTCCTCTGTGTGCCCTGCATGTGAGGTTAACCGGCTTCAATCAAAACACATTTCCTGCAGTAAACACTTAAAAAAGAAGCAGCAGCCTTGAACAACAATCTTACCTTTCTCTCCCCGAGGCAAGGATTTGGCTCAGGTAGGACTGACACAGCTCAGTTGGATGTGTTGGCGAAGAGACTGAAATAAGCTACTCCCGCGAACGCAGGCGAGACATGAGCCTGAAGAAAGTGAGGTGAGCAGCAGCGCAGAGGAAGATTTGAAACGGCGGAGCAGCGCAGCGCTGTACCGGCGCCCGTGTCTGTGACGCTGACATCAGCGGGCTGCTGCTTTCTTTAAGGTGGCTCCGCTCACTCACATCGGCGCCACCACACACGCCGAGGGTTTCATCTGGTGGGTTTAACCATCTCAACAAATAATAATATCATTCTCAGAGAGCCAGAGTTGGAATAAGACGAAATGCAACCAGAAAACTTCCGTGGTGCGTTATGAGGGAGCTGCAGGAGGGAGGCTCTGAAGTCACAGCTCAGAGGGGGGACGCGTCCAAAAACCTGTCAGGATGAAATTTTAGCTCAAGGTTGAGAGAGCACATCTTCTCTGCAACTCTTGATCTCTTTTTTTTTTTTTTTTTTTTTGAGTGTATTGAAAATTCCAATAAAGCCTACAACGCCTAAAAATTGAAGCTGTGATTTTTGGCCAAAGATCTAAGTACATACATTGTTACTGACAAAATAAGAAGTATTAATATTTAACACAAAACATTTAAAGATGTAACATGTCATGGCTTTCTTCACTTTTCTTTTTTCATTTCATGACCTTAATGAATCAATTACTCAAAAAAAAAAAAGAATTGCCAACAGATAGATTGCACTATTATTCATTTTTATGTCATGCGGAGATCCCTGAACTATAAATATACAAACAAGCACTACAGTAAGTATTTGACATGTTCTGGGTCAATATGTTTTGCCACAGATGAAGCTGATCACTGTATGCACCTGGCATACTACAAACAAACAACCCAGCATTTTCAAAAGTAGCTGAGGAGCCAGGGGCCTGATAACCATCCAGATGGGACCCTCAATTAAAGCACAATGCTGTTTTCCAGCTGGCAGAGCGACTGACTGCAAAGCATAAGAATACTTATCCATATAACAGAATCTCAAGCAACTGATGCCAGTTGATAGAGGCAAAATTCAGGTTTACATTAGGACACAAGACCAAGACACTTGACTTGTAAACTGTGACATACTGCAGCATAATGTTATTAAGACAAGACAGATTGATTTTATTTGTAAAAGTCTTACACTTTACACTCATTTTCAACAATGAGCAAGAGTCCGGTTTTGCAGATGGCAAGCTGTACAAGAAAAACAAACAGTAAGCTAAAGAAAAATGCATTTTCAATGTAGTAGCTTAAAGGTCAGTGTGTTGTTTGGAGAGAACTTAACCCTCTAGAAAGGGACTATACACACTATTCAGTACCTCATTCTGTCTAATCCAGAACTGACTACTTTATAATGAGTACCAGTGAAAGTAACAGGGTCACAGGGTGTAAAATCGGTGTGGCAGATGTATCGGATCATAATGCGATTGGCTTGACAATACACCTGAATAGTAGAAAAACAAATACTGTATGGAGGCTCAATGTGGGTATTTTGAATAATACGGCAAATGTGGAACACACAAGGGAAGAGATAAAAAGGTATATAGAAGAGAATGATAATGGGGATGTGGACCCTGTAATACTGTGGGATGCTATGAAGGCAGTCACCCGTGGAAAGCTGATCGCCCTGACAACATCACAAAAAAAGACCCGGCTAGCCACATACAAAAAAACATAAAAACACATAGGATCAGTCGGTATTACAACAAATTAAGGAAACAAGGGGGGAGATAGAGGAGATCCTCGGGGAGATATAGAAAAAAGGGCAAGATTTGTAAAGCAGACTTATTATGAATCTGGCCCAAAAGCAACTAGACTCCTGGCCAGACGCCTGCGTAAACAGCAGGCCTCTAATACAATTCATAAAATAAGGGACCCTCAAACCAACCAATTATTACATGAGCCAGATGGAGGAGAAAGAATATTTGAAGAGTACTATAGGAAACTCTACTCCAAACCACCATCAGCTGATGAAAAAACACTAATAAGTTTTCTTAACTCGCTCGACCTGCCATCTATTGGTGAAATACAGAACGATAACATTACGTCACAATTTTCAGTTAAGTTTACAGAGTTGGAAGCTGCAGATAGTAGACAAAAGGCCAGTAAATCACCAGGCAGCGATGGGCTTCCATCAGAATGGTATAAGGCCTTTAAGGAGGAGCTAAGTGGACCCTTAAAAAGGGTATTGTAGACAACGCTCAAAAAAAGGGCACAAGAATGGTATTTTTATATGAAGTACTAAAGAGATTTGGCTTCGATGAAAATGCAATTCGGTGTAGTAAAACTATTTATCATGAGCTAGGATTAAGGTAAATGGAAATCTGTCTCGTAGGATTCGGTTGGAGAGAGGTTCAAGACAGAGGGCTGTTGTCTTTCTCCTACTCTCTTTGCTTTCTATGCTGAACCTTTGGTGTAAGCAATAAGGCAGAGTGAAGACCTGCAGGGTGTCAAGAACATATCATTGGACTTTTCGCATATGTCATTATTTTTTCTTTAACAACCAGACATATGTTTTCCAAACCTAATGAACCTACTTGAAACATATGGACACTACTCAGCGTACAAACTGAATCAAACAAAGACGCAAATTCCTTCATTTAATCACTCTCGATTCCAACAAATCAGAGATGCATATAATCTGAACGGAATCCTAAATCAATGAAGTATATTGGTGTTTGAAGCCAATTATAACAAAATTGATGAAAACATCCAAAAGGATGTTGAAAGGTGGTCTACCCTCCCTACAAGCAGTTAAAATGAATATCTTAAGCTACTATATTTATTCCAGTCTTTCCCAATTAATGTTCCCCAAACCAAATTCATATGCTGGGGTAAGATGATCTCTAGATTCATTTGGAATAGCAAAAAGCCAAGAATAAAACATATGACACCCAGTAAGGGGGAGATGGCTCTACCAAATCTTAGGGAATATTTTTATGCAGCTCATCTCAGACCCCTGGCCTATTGGTGTAGACCTGACAATGAGTCTCGAAGGAAAGAAATGGAAAGGGAGATACAGGGTTACCAGACCCAGATCTTGGTGCGAGACAAAAATGTGATGGGGGCTTTGAGGCATGTTATGGATCCAATAGCAGCATTTACGCTAGAAATATGGAATGTTATAGTAGAAAAATACAAATTAAAGAGAGAGGGGTTCACACACTGAGGTGGTTTGCATACTCAAAGTTTAAGAGCCAGGGGTTTATGATCCAATATTCAAAGAATGGGCACAAAAAGACAATGTGTACAGTTTAAGAAAATGGTGAATTTATGAGTTTCCAAGATTTAAAGCCAAGTATGGTCTTGAAGACAAAGATTTTTTTAGATACTTGCAGTTAAGAGTCTACTTTACAAAAGAGATAAGGTGAGAACCAGAGGAAACTTCAAATAATGTGACTGGGGTTGTTGTGGATGCATACAAACAGAAGGGCCTCCGGTCATCTCTGTTTTCTACCAAGCTTTGGGAGGAAGCAGGGGGGAAAGCAGAGTTAAAAGCCCCTTTTATACAGCCTGTTCAAGGCGGTAATGTTATTCCGCTTTGCCGTCTGTATAAAACGTACAAACACGGAATGGGGGGGCATTGTTGTTCCGCCGTTAAGTGGAGGTAGTAATGGAGCTGAATTGACGTCTGTGTAAAATGGGGGAGCCGGCAGGACGGGACAGGGGTGCGACGTTTTGAAGACGTGTTATGCGTGTGAACCCCCCACCAGGGGAAGTATTGTGGGAGGATGTTGTGATGAGAGAAGATCTCTACTTGATTAAAGTTTTACTTGCAGGAAGTAAGAAAGCTGCTACCAGAAACTGGCTTTATGTAAACACTCAGGAAACAACAGGAACAGTGGCTGGAAATCGTCCAAGACATTTTTGTTATGGAAAAGTTGACATACATTTTGAGAGTCAAAGAGAATACATTTAAAAAAGAACTGAGAAAAAATGGAACATTCATATGAGACACGACACAGGCTAAATGAATGCCTAATTAAAATATACTTGAATGAATATTGAAATATTTCCAGACAACCATTCATTGTTACTGTCTACTTTTTATTTGTTTGTGTATCTTATTGTATTCTTTTTTGTGTTGATGCTGATGTACTGTTGTGTTCACATCTTTGTGAAAACTCAATAAAAACTTAAGTGAGAAAAAAAGGAATATGTACAAGTCTTTTAAAAAATTTGGTAAGATGCAAGTGGTTGTTTCTCCTCCCCACTGAGTTGAGCATCTACCTCTGCTGCGTGGACAGGCTGCCGTCCTGTCCGTCGCCTGCTGCCAGCTGCCGGCTGATGTTGCTCTGAACAAACTGTTTAAGGCCGTCATAACCCTGAGTGAACAAATACTCCAGGTACCAGCTCCATGGCTTTGAATGCTGAAACACACAGAAACACACCCAGTCACATCGAAGACATCTGAAGATTTCTATGATCAAAGCAATCTCTCTTAATCTCTGAAATATGACTGATGCACATCAAACTACATTTGAAGTCTATTATAAATGCAGAAATGAAAAGGAGGCCCCTCATACCTTTATGGAATTGAGGTCCATCTCCTTTCTTCCTGGCCAACACTGATAAAGAGAGAACATTAATATTCATTGTCAGCCCACCCTGTTAAATCTCACAAGATCACTGCTGGATGTTGCAGTTAGACGGAACCAAAAAAAGGTACGTGTATTATTAAACATGATGAAAACCATGTCTCATGCAGCACCCATTAATAATAAAATGTCCTTCTGTATTAATGTATCTTCTATGAAAGATACATTAATACCACATTTGTCTCCTTGTCTTGCCTGTAAGTCTATTAACCAAACTGTACAGACTGGCTGCACACTGATCCATCACGGGCCTCTCACAGTTTGAAAATAAGCAAGAGCTTTGCAGCAGGTTTTGTTTAAAAGGGTACATAGAAGAAACATTTTGTGGTCTGCAGCAGGTAGGATCCCAGCCAAATATCTTTGTAAGACACAAGTCAAGACATGCTAAATGGTCCACACTCACCCTCTGGTGAAAGTCGACAGCGTAGCTCATGAAGGCGGGGTGGTGGATGAGGTCGAAGCTCGTCCAGTATTGTGGTACACTGCTCTTGAGCAGCAGCTCCTCTCCCAGTTGTATACCCATGCCTGGCTGAAACATTTTGGAGTTCCACAGGCAGTTGACCATGACGACTACGTAGTGGTTGAACTCGCAGAACGTCTGACGGCTGATGTGAAAGGCCTGCTGAAAAACCAAATCCAAATCGAAATGAGAAGAAAGAAAGAAAAGAGTCCAACTGAACCACTTTCCATATCTGCAGAGTTTAACATCTGATGTTTGTTGTGCTGATTCATTCACATGCCATTTACCAAGTCCATTTTTCTTAATAAAGAGTGCCACTGATATTTTGAGGGGAGCATACTGGCTGCCGTGTACTTGTAAATTCACAGCTCGCAGTGGCGGATGTATTAAAATCAACAGCTTTTTAAGTCCTCATCTGAGACGGTATTAAAGGTTATCAGCTGTAGGTAGATGCTTGTGAATTCCTAAAGAGCTGGACTGAGAGATGTAAAAGTTATAAAAACTGCCACAGTGATTCAAAACAAACGGCAAGTCACTTCAGAAGAGAGCACCAGCTAAATGCCTAAAATGTAAATGGAATCACAAGAAATGCATTCAAAATCCATGAGAGATAACTGTTAAATTAGCTCTTCTAATCACTGCTAATAAAAACTAATTTCCTCCACACTGTATGTCAAGTACTTGGTGCAATGGACCAAGATGTATTCTTACAGTATCACTGCAATGCAAATCACAGCATGTTTGATTTTCAGACATGCAGAGCAAGAAAACAGTAGTTTGTTTTTTACCTCTGTGAGTTTTTCTTGACTCTTGGCCGATGTCAAGTTCACCTTGTATCTGAACAAAAAAAGAAACAGAGAAAAATCAGTGACCTCTGTGATCATGAATTACTGCGAAACAGCTTGTTCTCTATGGTCTGTCAAAAAAAATATAATGCAATTACGTTCCAATTTCCTTCTGCCATGGCATTTTTACGCTCAGCTTTGGTAAAATTATTTCAGAACCCTGGGGTGTAGTCAATTAGCCCACACTGTAAGGACTTGTGTTATTAAAGCCTGTGGTTATAAATGACGCTCAAATTCTACATAAAAAGGAGAAGAGGGCTTAAGTGTATTGCCTCTTAGCCTCTCATTATCATAAATCATACATTAACAAAGTACAATGAAGCCATTTGATTCCAGTTCTGTTCTGTCATCAAATATGCATAAAGATATGACATACTACATTAAGGGTGTTGCTAGCGTATGCATCGCGATAGGTTTATGACAGGTAGCAGGATGGAGAAGAGCCCCCACCTGTACATGATGTAGGCCAGTCTGTCCACGCCAACAGGGTCAGTGGCATACAGGGCGGGGTAAAAAACTCCAGGTGGAGGCATCACCACGAGGGGGAGCCCATACTTCAGAAACGTGTCACACGCCTGGGGAAGGAGAAAAATATGTCATAAACACCCACAGAGAGTTAAGAGTGAAGAGCAGATTCTCCAACACACAGTATATCTCACTGCTGAATGACTCTGCTTTGCTAGAAGCTGGTGCACACTGATCTATGAAGCTGGCATCTGATCTTCGGATTTATGCAATTTTGTTGTTCCAAATAAAGCTGGGAACTACCGTTTACACTCCTAAAACATGCATCTTTTCTCTGTTCCTAAGGTGTGTACTGAGCAAAGGAAAAAAAAACATCATGTATGCTGCATCTTCTGATCGTAACATGCTTCATCTCCTCTCTCTCTCTGAATTGGAAGTCAAACCTCTCAGTGCTTCTAAACTGTTTATTTGGTTGGAATATTAGGACATATTGTGATCATCAGTGTTACCCGTTTTAGGATTTTATTTATTCCTTTTATGCATTTATTTTTAAGAATTTCTAATCTTACATTATCCTTTTGATCTTATCTATTTTGGGATCCTTGATTATTTTTTCCATATTTGATCCCAGTTATGGTTAAAGATCCAGACAAGTTTTAAAAAGATAAAATACTCCATTTGGGTAATAATTTGTGTGATTATTTAAGGTGAGCACAGAGAAACTTTCCCCCTGCACATACATCATCCTGCATGGTGAAGATTAAACATCCAAGTGAAGCAACAATAAGCAAAAAAAAAACAACACATTTTTAAATAAAGTTATATAATTTGAAGCATCAGTAAAGCCCAGGCACATGCTGTATCTTGTCTGACAAAGCCACATAGCAGATTCAGTCATTAGCATCAGCTCATTTACCGTCTCATAGAAGTCCAGGATGAAGCTGAGGAGGAGAGAGTGGCAGCCTTCAAGCTGAAGGCCCACAGAGGACAGCCGACCCACAAAGTGAACCAGCTCCATCACTGAATCCTTGAACCCTGACAGAGTCATGTTTCTGGGACAGAGGGCAGAGCAGAGAGTCAGACACACACTTTAACAAGAACACTAGCACCCAGGAATGACGCTTACTGAAAGTTGTAACACCAATAAGCTGATTTGCCCTTGAAGCATTACTCTATCAGTGACTCATGTCTCTGATACAACAGAAGAAAGCTCCCGAATCAGGCACGTGGCAGTTTATTACAATACAAAGAGCAAACATTGAATCAAGAGTGATGTTGGGAAAGTGTACACAAATACACAATCGATGATTTCTACATCTAATCTCTGAGTTGCACTCTGGCTAAATACCAGAGGTGAGTTTGGAAATGGCAGTGAATAAAAAATGGATCTCTCCAGTTATTTGGATCATTTATTGTGGGATTACTCCTGTGGGGACTCGAAACTGATGAAGCCGAGGTATTTAAACATAATCAACACTAACTCCACCCCTTAATTTAGAAGCTGGGAAATCATTCAACTGGATATTAGCGCCGTTTCTGTCTCCAAACAAATTTCAATGAAAGGATTATCTGACTGAATACAATTTTTTAAAAAGTTCAAAATGTTGTGACAAGATGGTTGACTAAAAACATTAGATAATAACTCAAATTAATTGGAATAAAAATAGGTAAGTCCACTAGCACCCATATAACGGGGGGGTGACTTTTTTCATTACACTAACTCACAGTAAATAAAACTGAAGCAACACCTCGACACTTTTACTACATCTGTAAGAACTGATTAGGTGTGAGAGGGCATTTCTTGGCTCCAAAGTAAATGCTAAAAGAGCTCTATGCTCTCACGTAAATTCACAGAGTGTTTCAGGTCTATTGCTTGTTTATGCTCAGGGCATAAACAAGTAGCAGGAAGTAGACGTGAGACTCACATGGAGGTGTGGCTGTTGAGGCTGATGTCCAAGTCGTCCTCCAGAGCATACACTGAGTGCCAGGTCAGCCACTTCAACAGCATATTGTTTAGACACTCCATCAGTCCACACTGCAGACACACACAAACAAAGGAAAAGCACAAAGCATACAATCGTTTAAACACTTAGCCAATACAGGACCCATAATGAGTGTTTTATAAATACAAGACAAACACTATTGCATCTTTTCTTATAGCAGGTTTTGTAGTTCAAGGACGAGGAGCGAGTTCTTTCTACTTGTGCCTCAGAGAGGAACCTACCTTGAAAAACAGTGAGGATGTGAAGAAGAGCTGCATGAGGGGTTCAAAGAGAAGCCGTTCAATTTCTGAAGTGGGGGGAGACAGAAGGTTACAGTTGTACCAGCTAGGATATGGTACAATATGGCACAATATGGCAGGCTTTGCTAATAACAACGCTGCGATTTTATTCAAGTAGAGAGCAAGATTGGGGAGGAAATCAGTTGAGTGTGTATGTTTGACAGAGACACAAAGAAAGAACACTATATATGGAGAAAGTCACAGCCCGGGCTCCATACAATTAAAGCAGAACTCACGGAAACTGGGGATGACAGGAATGTTGCTCAGCAGGCCGAGGATCTGTGGGCGGAGGAGGGAACCGTCCCAAACATTGAGGAATTTGTAGAGAAAAGCCTCTGAACTGGAAAACCCCTCCTGGTGGAGAAATGTGACAAATTAACAACATTGTGAAATCCTTGTTTGACTGCTAACCCTAAAGCATGTGGGTGCAAGTTAATGAATACAGGAAATAATGAATGACAGGTGTGAGGTAGGTATCGGGGATGTGAGGCTCACCTGGAGAAAGTGATGTGTGGACAGCAACTTGTTCAAAAACTGCAGAGCTTCTTCTGAATTCTGGGAGGCTCCTCCATCGCCGCAGAACAAAAATTCTTAACAAAAATAGTTAAGTGAAAAAGTCAAGGAAATAAAAAGAAAGCAGTAGAAGACTTCAGATTTGCTGCATCTTCACACAGTGAAGATGCCAGCCCCCAGTCTCTTTTAAACCCTTCTCTGAAAGAATCCCTTTGATATGCCAACTAGGTAATGTGTTACGGTTCAACTCAAGGACAGCTTTGCTTTGGATGAATCTTCCTGATTCAAGGTGTCACAGCAGTTTGGTAGTTGCTTCTCCCACCCTCCCTTACCTTCGTGGAGAGCGTAGCCTAGCCAGAAGTTGAGGCGTAGGAGGGCAGACTCATCCTGCACACAGTCCAGGTACTGCAGTGCCAGACTGGAGCCCAGCAGTGAGCCCATCTGAGCGGGCAGCTGGTGGAGGTAAAATGAAGAAATAGGAAACACATGCAAGAAAGTATGACTGAGAGGCTAAAATAATCAAACACCCATAAATACAGAGAAGTACAGAGAAGAGATGGAAAAGCAAAAATCCTATAGCCAAGTAACTTAACATAGTAGTCAAACATCACATAAAAAAAACACACAAAAAGCTACTTTGCATGATCGGTTCCCTCAAGTCAGTTTCAAATCGATCTGTTTACCTGCTAAAGAATACAAATAAACTGATGCTCATGTCTTTGTTTTCACTGAGTGGGCCAGCAATCCGCTACTGGGCTAATTCTTCAGTATCCAGTAATCCCCGTAATGCCAGCACTGGGACATTTCTTCTATCACGCTGGATAGTTTATACAGTCCCTTATTGTGTATGAACAGCTGCCGCCCAATATGGGGACTTTGTCAGTATAATAAATAAATTAGAATGAGGAGAAGACAGACTGTGAATGGACACAGCTCAGCTCTTCAATAATTATAGAGCAACTGTATCATTAAACTGAGAAAGCGCCATTCAGCTTTTGACAACAAGAGTGCAGGCAATGAGGGAAATAATCAATGATCCTTTGTCAATGCCTTTTGCTGAATAGTTTTATGAGTGACTCACTGTACTCGTCTGTCTTTCCTAAGACACGGCAAACTAGAGCTTTCTTGGCAATAAACAGTTGAGGATATCGCCGTCCAAAAGCCTTATTGCTCACGTTGGCTTTGTGGGCGGTGAAAAGGGTGAATTTATGTGGCATGACGCATAAAAGTCCGCGAGCCAATTAAAATGTCTTATATTAGTTTATCAGGACACTGAATCTGCAGGGCAAATAGACATTTATGGAGAGGGCTCTGTAAATGACCAACTGCTATGAAACTTTGTCCAATTCATTACTCAGATACATCTCATCTCTTTTGCTTTCATTACTCATAAAGAATGGAGAAACCACTGACGATATCTGTAAAAAGAACAATGGCCTGTTAAAAAAAATAAATGATAAGCACTGTGCTCATGAAGCTGGTTTATGCTCTAATCTAATAAACAAATTACAGCCCCAAGCCACCTCTGCTGTGGTTTCTCTAGGACAAAATTATAAGTGGCCTAGTGCAATGAACTGACAAACTTTTAACAGTGACACAGCACCACCCAGTGGCTCTGAGGATATATCACAATTTAAACATACTGTCATTACACATCCTAATGGCCTGGAGAAACTGGCATACATTTTATTCTGCTGCTTAAATGATTAATGATCTTCACGCTTAATGCTTAAATGATATTCCATCTGTTCCCAGCTCAGGTGTGTTGGGGCTCTGGGAGTAACAGCTGAACTGTGGAAGCAGAAAGAGTGAAAGAAGAGAAGAAGAGAGACAGTAAAGGGACAGGGGCGGCCCCTGTGTCAGCACCCCACAGATGCAGAACTCAGAGATTTGTCCTAGGAGAAATTACCTCTATATGGTGCATATTTTCCAGCAGCTGAGCAAAGGAGTGGATCTGCACCAGGGGGAGCACCTTCCTGCTGGAGGACGGCTCAGTCTGAGCCTGTTTGTTGACTACAGAACTCAATGCCGGCAATTCCAGGTGGCAGTGTTTCTGAGAGAGAAAGCACAGTAAAACAAGAAAATAATAAAGGCAAGCCTAGGCTAGCATATACTGTATACTTTTTTTATTTCTATAAATTAATAAAAGGCTAAAATCATGATAAACAAAGGAATTACAACATAACATATACTGTCATATACAGAACATATACAGATCTGTCACTTCCTGCAATCACATATACAGTTTTACCTCTGGAGAAAACCTACAGAGCCTTCAGTTGAATGCTGGGGTGGAGGTGGGGCTGATGAAACGCTGGGGTGGCATTGGCAAGCAGCAGTAACTGTAGTACAGCAGGAGTGATTGCAAGCACAGTAAGCAGTGTATCTGACAACTTAAACAGACTTCCATACCCTTTTCCTTGAGTTGGTTTTATCTTTAATCGTCAAGGCCAGACTGATGCTGGAGGCAGCCTGAGAACCGTTCCTCTTCTGGACACCAATCAACGCTGATTTCCAGGGGGAATTGTGGTTCCTAAACCCACTCTGTAAGAAAACAGAAAACATACAATTTCTTTGAAGCTTTAGAGATGATGATCATATGGTATTATAACAGCAGAATGAGCATTAACTGCACAGTCCATGTACAAACCCTCATTCGTGATGGAATGGAGAGCGTCACCAGTTCAGGGCAAAACACTTTGTAAAGTGACAGTAGGTGCAGGAGGAACGGCTGCCTTCCCTGAGGAAACAAAAGTAAATATCAACATGACACATCTTTGCACTCAAAATCTCCATTTTTGCTTGATGTGTCCTAATAATGCAGAATAAAACAATAACCAATGATTTGGAAAGGGTAACTGTTTATGGGAATAATGCACGGAGTGTAGAAAAAAAACCCATCCTGCAATTTATCATTGAATAGATTTTCATACTGAGTAAGGAAATAATGTAGTAGCCTTGATAAATGGCTCAAGAGGGCATCAAATCAGCAGGATTACCAGTTTAGACTGTAGCTCCAGTAGCTTCCTGACTCTGAAGACTCGCACTATAATGAGGAAAAAATGAAGCAGTCAATAATGCTTACAGAAGTGATGAAAATACTAAAGAGGAAATAATGAAGTAAACTAGAAAAAAAAATAGGGGAAATAGCAGTACAAATGTGGATCATATTTCAGGTGTGAAAATGTTTGACTTACCACTTTCCTTTCTGGTCAAAAGGTACAACAGATGGCAGATGTAAGGACACTGAAAAAATGTGGCAAAAGATAATGACTTCACATAACAGCAGTTGCTCAGTGGATCCCACATCGCATTACAGTGTTGCAGTCATTTCATTACACTGGTAAGCAGACAAATTTTACAGAGTTATATGGATGACTTTGCTGAATATAATCCAGAATATACCTGTTAACTTTCAGTTTCAGATATGAGGGGATTTCTGGTTTTAACAGCAGAGTTATACATACAGTATATAACCTGCTTCTTGAAACAGGCCCCTGGTGATGAGGCATTTTGCACCTCAACAAATTAAATAAACACAAACCCTCTTTTGTAATGTATGAATTACAGGCCTGAACCAGACAAACATATCATCTGTCTTTCCAGTCAGGCAGAAATGAACCTTTATTTATCAAGTCTGAGTCTTTTACCAGGCACAGCATTAATAAACAGTGAGGCATTCGTCATTATAATATCATTTTTAAAAATAGCTCTGGCATACAAATATACATGTCATTTAAATGACAAATAAGCTTAGTGAACCCTGCATTTGTTGCTCAAAGACATGTGTAAATGAATAGTATACATATTTGATTTCATGCCATCAGATTTTGCTAAACATCTTATTACAACAATGCAAAGATCATCGGTACACATACCAGATTCTCCTCTGTGACGAAGCTGAAGATGAAGCCGTAGATGGCTCGAAGTTGGTCCTTTGCATCAATCATGTCAAACATGGTCAACACCCACTTTACGAAAAGAACCTGAAGATTTAACATGCAAGTAAACACAAAAAATAATTAACCATGGTACAATCTCAGCAAGGACACATACATATTCAAAAGCAGGTAAACCAACACTCACTCATCTTAAATAATGTATAATTCCTACTATTTTTCAAAAACTGAAAGGCACTCGTTTTTTAAATGTTTTTATTGACTGAATTATTATATTAATGACAAGATAACAGAGAGCAAAAGTAGTCTTAAATCACATCCCTTTTGTTTAACAATGGTTAATGATGTAAACTTAGTAAACAGAATAATGTAATTAAGCTTTGAGGATAATAATACATCTCTTCCAACCAACAACATACTTGTAAATTACTCATGAACAGAAAACAGAAAAGAATTTGGACAAATCAAATCAAGATTTACTGCCCAGCAAAATAAAGTGAAAAAGTAACAAACCACTGAGATCAAAGTTTAATCTAAACGTTTCAATATTTCTAATTGCAAATAAAATTATTTGCACTTACTTGTGCGCTCATAGGTATTTTGCCAACACCAAGCCAAACCACTGCTCGAACAACAGCCTCCTGTGGCACCACAGTGGCAGGAATCAGACACTTCAGCACCCGGGCACATAGAGTAGTCCCTACACAGAGAAATTCATAGAAACAAAATCAGTTAAAGGAAACAAATCTTAAGACTGACTGTAAAAAAATGCCAGCTGTCCAAGATATTAACACACACTTTGTACTTTGAACAGGTGTTCCTAAACGTTTGGGAAGAATGCAAGACAATTGTTGCGCCATCATGTGTATAAATTTTGTGAAAAATGTGTGCTCACATCACTCTGAAGACATTACACCATATCTACTACACAAGCAATATTTGGCTCTAGCATTCTTGTCAATTAAACTGTACAAAAACACCACTACCGGCTGGTATTACATTTCAGACAGCATAGTGGCTGAGTGGTTAACACTTGAATCTGTCTGTGTGGAGTTTGTTCCATGTCTGCATGGGTTCCTGTGGGTTGTCTGGTTTCTACCTACAGTCCAAAGACAGGTAGGTTAGGTGAATGTTTGGCTTTAAATTGACTGAGGTGTGAATAAGAGTGTGACAGCTGCTTGCTTGGTGTGTAATGGGACAGACTGCAGCCCCCTACGGCCCTGTACAGATTAAGCTCCAAAGAGGATGGATGGTCGGATGGATGATATTATAGGTTTGACAGGCCTATTCCTTCTGCTAGAAATTCTACAGTTAATACATAGCACACAGCTGCTGCTAAATGACTGTCTTACCCATACGGAGGCTCATGGCAAACTCCAGCATAATAGAGATGGCCTCTGGGGAAAGTCCTTTACTGTAGGCCATCTTCTCCACCAGCACCAGGTTATTCTCCACCTCATCGTTCCCGTACACAGGAGTACCTGCTTCAACTACAGGGGGAGAAGTAACATCATATCAGAGTATGTATGCATTTTCAAAAATGTTCACATCCTCACACGGTAATGTCAACAAGTATAGATGTTTTTTCTGCTAATGCTGATGTTGGGTGACATGGCAGCAAATGAGCTGGTACTGTACAAACTGTTTCCTAGAACAAAGTCCACGGCTCTGTATACAGACATTATACAAGACATTATATTAAAGCCATTATTTAAGAGTTTTTGGAGGATTTTCAGGTGTACGCTAAGAATGGACACTAGTGAATTGGGTGAACAATTTTTAATGTCTTTCCTGGGTACATGAAACAGTATTCAAACAGAATATGAGTGGTGAATTTAACAATTGAAATTCTGCTGAAACAATCATCATATATAACCTGGCTACATAATAATGTGGGCCTTTGTTCCACCAAAATGTATGACCTTAGAGTTTCAACTAAGAAAAAAAAGCCTGATGGGTTGGCCAAATGTTTTCAGGTGAGGTGTTTAGAGATGTACAGACAGATCTGTTCACTACTGGGCACCACATGTATCAAAGTTTGTGACCCCATCTCCAGTGTATAGGGACAACAGCTATCATAATATGTAGTATTTGACCACAGGAAAACAAACTGCAGTGGCAGTACAGCTGAAATTCCTTTTCAGATCACACAATACAAGAGAGCATCTCCTAGGACAATATGACAGCACCCATGATATTAATTATTAAGCTTTGTCTGATTTGCATGTGTATTCCCTGAATTCAAATAAACCTCATTCGGATGTAAAATTAAAGAAAAGTCAACCAGATTCAGTCTGTTAATGCAGTATAAATGGCCCAACACATGCAGTGGCAACAGCTGACATCACAAAACCCCTCCTCCAATATCGGGCCTTTAATAATCAATCAATCAAGTTTACATAATAATATAATGGTGTTGTTTGTACATAACGTTATCGACTTAACGCTGAAGCTAACTTAGCTCTGTTTGGGAATGTCTCATACACTGAGCTAGTAAGTAACTTAGCAACATTAGCTAAGTTATCACGCTACACCCTAAATCCAACAAGAAAGTGACGTAAACTTAAACTTAACGTTATGCGGTTCTTCCTGGCCTTGCCTGTTTTTCGTCATCCTATTTATACTTGCGGTAACGTTAACGTATAAATCCTGAGCGGCTACTACCATTGGTAACAGCTAGTAGCCACCATCTGCTACCGACCTGCGTGATGTTAACGTTACGTTTTAGAGCCGAGTCCTACCATCATAGAAGTACTTCAGTGCCAAAACAAACGGGTCCTCCGCCTCGTTCTTCCTTCTCTCCTTCTCTGCGAGTCTCAGACTTCTGTTACTGCTCCGGCTCGACACAGATTGATCGTTTAGAGACGACGGGTTTGAATCCGACAGGTTTAACGTTACCTTTGCTGCCATTATTACATTGCTGAAACTTTAAAACACTGTGCTCTACTCTGTCTGTCTCAGCCATTCAAACAAAACTCAAATCTTCCGCGCGACCGTTTGCTCTGCGCTTGCGCAGTATAGTCCATCCGCTCTGTTGCTTCCTGGGAGTTGTAGTCCGTTCGCCTTCAACAGCCGAAGAGTAAACGTTAATGTATGCCAGCTCTCTATCTGGGTGCAAATATGGTATTTCGTGAGAGGAGGCTACGTCGGACAACTTCGAAAGCGGGTCAGTACTTCCTAATAAAACAGAAAATCAGCCCTTTGATAGAGCTACCATGTGACATTTACATTTTGCAGCTTTCCAGAAACACTGTCCCCATCAATATAGATAATCCACAGTACTCACTATCAAACGTTTTCACAGGGACTGTCTTTAGTAGAAAGTAGTTGCAGTGAAAACTCATAGTAAGGTCTGTGGATTATCCAGAATAACTGGGACACTGTAAATTGGTTCAGAATTTTTTTATGTAATTTTTAAATGCTCTGAACATCGTAAATTAAATCCCATTCACCTCCATTTTACTGAGGGCAGAAATCTCTTGAGCTGCAACTAAAGATTGTTTTTTATTATTAATTAATCTTCTGATTATTCTCTCAAATAACTACTTTGGTCTATAAAATGTCAGAAAATTGTGAAAATGTCTATTACAAGTTCCCAGAGCCCATGTTTACATACACATAGCTAATCAAAATTGTTGCCAAATAATCTTCTGTAGATTGACTAATCGACTAATCTGGGATATCTCAAAACCTGGTCAAATAAAACCAAAACTATATAAACTACCCGAACCTTGCAAAACCACATAGTAAGAAATTTACAGACATGGGAACTGGGGGAGGTTGCATTCTCTGTAAAATTTACTTGTTGCTGTATTTAGTGAGGTTATATGTTTTCATGTTGGTCATGCTGTTCTGCAAACAACACACTGACAATTAGTTCTTTTGGGGAGTAAAATACATACTTTTAAAGGTGACTGCACCCCTAACTTGTAAGCTGTAACTGTAACTGATCTTCAGTCCAGGGATAAAAGAAGAATGACATTAATTCTAAACTATTATGTGTCAGCATTAAAAAAAGAGTTTAAACTCTTGGCTTGAGTTGAGCAGGAATTGACTAAAGTTCACAAAACGAATCTATCTGTAATGCATAGAATAAAACAACAAACAAATCCCTTACAGGGCATGATGACAAGCACTGCATATCTGTGCCCATATAACTTTGTATGTAGCGTGTGCTGATATGAAGGAATTACCTTGACAGGGACTGACTAAAGTTATATAACAAGACACAAACGTCACAACACAGAAAACCCACAACAGCACCCATTGTTGCAAATTTAAGGTAGGGTTCATTATTAACTTTGACGTAATGAAATGCAAGAGTGCTAATAAAACAAACAATATTTAGTCAGTCTCACTTCCAATTCTTTATTTCAAGTACATCATTTACAGAAATATTTTGAATCTCAAAACTGACAGCATTTTCAACTGAGATTTCATCCCCTAACAAAACTGTAACAGGAATGCTTTTCATATCATTACAGAGAAAAAATAAAACAGATGAGTAGAATCTTTAAGAGACAGTGAATAAGTTTAAGATTTCAACGGTAAATTACAAAAGGTAAAATTACATTTTTAACAGGCAAAAAGACTTTTTTTTGATTTGGTTATGTTCTGCTGTACAAGCTACAGCAGCAGACACCTGAGGCAGCAACTGCTGTCCTTTCCAGCCAAACAACTTCACTGTGATAACTGAACTGAAAGGACACAGAGGATGTTCAGCTTAATTTACTTTGGGGGAAAGGATTTCATGCGTACTTCTGCAAAAATCTACTGAGATGAAAAATGAATGAGGATTTATATATTTTTATTCTTTCTAAAACAGCCTTCTGGTAACACTGCACCAAAATAAGATGTGGATATGTAATACTACTTGATGTATGATTAGTACAAAATTCTTTCAAAAGTGCTCATTTTGGTTTATGTTCTGTAGTCTTGACCAAATGAAACATGCTTAAACTATTGAAATTCATAACTTACCAGTCTCTCCTACCTACAGTATAAAAACAAATTAGAAAAACAAGCTACAAAGATTCTTTCATGAAAAACAGCATTCTCAAATCAACTGGCTTTCTTACTTAATCAACTTATTAACAAATTAAATTCATACTTGATTAAAAACAAAAACACAAACACATTTAATACAGTGTAGGACTGAACTAAATAGGGAAAATGGATTGACTATTGTGACAAATGAGCTGAGCTCATCAGAGTTTTCACAGGTATGATTGTCCACGGTTATGTAGAGGATGTATGGATCAGGAGTTCTCAGTTTCACATAAGAGTGCAGAGGAGTAGGTGAGAGTAATCATTCAGCCAGCTGGATGGGACACGAGATAAGTGTGAGGGGTATTATTACTAGGAGTGACGGTTTTCTTCCAAATTTGAATTACTACAATCCATAGAGGCGCACCAGGTTCCCTTCGTTGTAGCTTGGACCAAAGTAGAAGAGGATCTTAAGACTGCTTGACCTTGTTCTTTTCCTGATCATTGATGTGCTGTTCCTCTCTGCTGTCCTCTCTCTCCGGCCGGTCATCACTCTGGCGGGCAATAAGCAGTCGGCAGGTGAGCAGAATACCAAAGACTAGAGCGTGGGCGTAACGTTTCAGGGGGTCTCCTACTAGCTGGTGGAAGAACAGGACAGCCAGCATGACCAGCAGCAGCAAGAAGTTGGCCACATCCTTCGGCCTGCCAGGCACGAGGGTGAGCACCACCCCGCAGCCCACCTCCAGAGAGCCAATGATCTTACGAAGCAGGACGGAGCTGATCCCAATCTTTTTCAGGCCTGGCAACGCCTTGGCATAGCTCTTGTATGCCCTTTTCTGAAAGGAAGAAGTACAGAGATCTTTTAAAATATCTCTAACATTTAACTAAGGCCATACAAACTCCCATGGGTGTCCTTTAGTGAGGTCATTTAAGGACCATGTAAGGTCACCATTCTCAAGTCAAGTTTAACATTTAGGCCCTAAATGCTTTTATTTCATCACTATGGTTGCACAATTAATCTTCTGCCTATTGCTCCCTGGCTTAAGAAAACCTATGATATAGATAAGAAATATGACAAGAAAGTATCTTAGTATAAAAAAGTATATTAGTTTGGATTTTGCATGAAGCCTGTACCCATGCCAGCTATCATCTTCCGCACGGGACATTCAACATCAGCACCGACAGGTGCATCTCTCAGAATTTGCTGGAATGCGCCGCCATTGCTCTTTAGCTGTTAAGTTGCTCAGCCTCTTCATATTAAACGAGAAGCATAGCAGCAACAACATATTTAATGGGCTTTCAAGAACAAGCTATAACTTACAACTCTGTTGATTATCCGGCATATATGTTGGCATCTTTAAGCTAAATGTATTAAGAAAGTAAGGTGCATTCAATCATTCATTATTCATCCCTGTTTCAGCGTTTGGTAGCTAATGGCAGACACATTTAGGATTGTTTTATGTATCAATACTGACTCATGGATGCTACCAGTATTAATACCGAAATATTTTAAGGTTTATCTTAAAACATAACGTTACAGGCCTAGCATGTGTGCTAACTGTTATTAACCTTAAAAGGCAATACAGCAGGTCTTAACGTTTTATATACAGGAATTTGTATTCATTTTCCGTATTTTCTAGTATTTAGGTCAGCGTCTCCTCACATTATCCGAGCCTGAGAGCCGTTCGCGTCTGCAGCCAACACAGAACAATGGCCTTTACCCCCACAGATGCGGACAGTTTGTCGTTACGGTTTACTCACCATTTCACTGTATGCATCTTTGCTTAGCCTCGGAGTGAGCTTAATGGTCCCCATGAACACGAAAAATAAACCCAAAGCAAAAGAAAGGGCCACAATTGTTATTGTCCTTGGTGAGGCCATGTTTCGCCACCGTGCATGCAGCAGGCGCTTCCCACTGAATTGAATGAAAGTCGGACGGTTTCCCGGTGAAGATGCACCAGGGGGATGGGCTTCTGGATGAACGACAAAAATGGCGACGCTCTGGTCCCCTCTCTGCGCCGCATCCAGGAGCATTAGACAACTGTAGCCTGACAGGAGCTCATCCACAACTCACACACAGCGTCACAGTTTCATTACCACTTAACTTATTGATAACACGGACTCGACAGTGCTAGTAAGCCGTTAGAGCTTCTATAAATCGTAACTCTCAAGAGGGAGAAGCAAGGCTGAGCCCCCCACTCTGAAGCTGGAGGCTAACTGTAAAATTTTTTTGGGAATATGCACCACTAAAGCACAGTATCAACTGATATGATGAGAGCTTTAAAGGATTATTTCAACATATTGGGAAATATACTTATTTGCTTTCTTGCAGAGAGTTAGATTAGAAGGATTGACGTCTTGAGGTTGCCAGGCAACCAGCTAGCCTAAGACTCCAGGAAGTCACTGTCCCTGGGAAACAACAAATTGTGTTTTTACACTTCGTTTATTTTGTACGGATTAAACAAATTAGATAAAACATGTTAAGTGAGCTTTAGAGGTGCTGGTAGGTATATTTTTGTTAGAGCGCCAAATTATTCCTTCATTAAACAGTATATAGTCAGTAGTCATTCTTAGCAGCTGTGTCTAAGCTCTTAGCCACCTTCCCTTAGCTTAGGAAGTTATCCATATTCTCGATAGCTCCCCAGCTCATATTTCATCATATTTGATTAGTTTTGTACTTTTTTATAGCCTAACAAACAAGAGATGTGCTTTTTCTTTCCTAACAAAAGTCACTAGTTTTCCTATGATACATTGCAAAAGGATGCTTCACACGTAACATGTAAAACTATAAGTTTGTGTAGGATTATTTAAATATTATTGTAGGAATGTTAGTGATACTATAGGTATAGGAGGTATAAATATTTTACATGATGAAAAATAAGGTCACAAATTCACCAACAAGTAATGGAGACACTTTAAGCTGCAACAGAACTATTCTATTTGACATGATGGATTTGCAAGGAAAACGAGTGATCGTGATCACTCAACAAACTACATTATTTATGCTTATCTTTAGTCAATTTAACAATTTTTGTCATTTCTAAAGTCAATGTCAGTACAGAGTCAATACTGATCAAACTTAACAACTGCCAAAGCCAGAAGCTGTAGCAGTAACAGTCAAATCTGTTGTGCCATCTGGTAAATACAGAGTTTCTCCAGATATAGGAAATCAATTGTGAATTGTGTAAGATGGCCGAGATGACTGGAAGGCTGCTGTGGAGGAATGTCTTGGGATCAATACATTTTGGGGCTCAGATCTGACAGAATCATTATGAAATGACAAAAAGGTGGAAAACAACAGAACCCAGCTTATTTGATTACACATTCAGATAAACAATCTTGTTCTTCCTTCGTTGTCTCCGTTAGATTTTTTAAAATCTAAATAACTTGCAGCACAAATACTTTGTTTTCTGTTGCTGCTGCTGCAATGTGAACACATAAGATATGCCATGCAAGTAATGATACAAATGTTTATTATACAGTTTCATCAACCATGTCCCATACTCTGCCCAATGCACTGTTCAAATAATCAAACACAAAAAAAGGATACAGTTCAAAAATCATGTTTCCCTTACAATCAAAATTGCATAGATTTATACAAACAAAATCTCCTTTTGGCCAGGTACACAATTTTATCTTCAACCTTGAAAAATGTATATATAGTTATTTCTACATTTATCTTTAATGTTTTTTTGCAGACCTGCCCGTCACTAGAAATTGGAATTTGTAGTTTCACTCCAAAGGTTCAGGGATCAGGTCTATAGAAAGTGATAAAGACATAGCAGTCAGTAACTGAGTCTTTCCCCTGTTGAGTGGGAAAAAAAGAGTTTGTGAAGTGATGTAGTGTGACCGTGTACTACTGCTGTGGACCACATCCTCACACTCAGGTCGCAGGACACAACCAGGATTCCCTCTCACTGTCCCTGATCCTGACGTTCCTTCAGAGCCAGTATTGCTTTTCGGTAAAGATCTATCGGGAGACAGGGTCATCTTTTTAAAATTAAAGCCGTGATCAGAGTCCAGAGTGTGATTGTGTTTGATTTGGAGATGGAAGAAGTGGAGGAGGCTCACCAAAGGTTGTAGAAAGGTCCACAGGTTGAGAGTAATCTCCAGGCATCTCCTCTGTGTTGATCTTGTTCTTCCTTTTTACTTTGACCACTTTCTTCTTCTTCCTCTTCTCCCCTTTAGCTAGACAGAAGATAAAATAAATATCAGATTTCCATTCTTAAACAGCTAATAACCAAAACATATAGGCCATTAATAACTGATTTCAACCTTTGAGTGCCTTCTCGTCATTGTCAGGTGATTCTGGCATGTCCAGAGTCTCTTCTTTCACCTTTGTTTTGCATTTCGGTTTGCCTTTTTTCGGCATGATCAGGGCACTGCTGGCTTTCTCTCTGTGACCAGAGTTTTCTTGCTCTCCTTCATTACTGTCACCCTCCTCTTCCTCCTCCTGTTCATTTCTTTCTTCTTGATCTTTTTCACCTTCCTTCACCTTAACCGGCTTCTTCTTCTTCTTTGTCGTCAGCTTCTTTTTCAGACTGGTTTCCTGTGAATAAAATACTTTTTTATTTATTTATTGTAACATTCATTTCACAAACAAAATACAAAAATAAGGTAACAAAGGACACAAACATAACTATTGATATAACTCTTAGAAAGAGGGTGGGATAGAGACATAGGTTAAGGTAAGACGTGGGTAAGGTATAGCGCTGCAACGATTAATTGATTACATGAACAACAATTCTGATAATTGATTAATTGTTTTGAGTCATTTTTAGAAAAAAAGAAAAAAAATGACGACATTCTCTGATTCTCAAATGTGAATATTTGCATTTTTAAACTGAATATCTTTGAGGTTTAGACTCAAAGACATTTGAAGATGCTGCTTTGTGCTCTGGGAAACCAGGATGGACATTTTTCACTATTTTCTGACATTTTATAGACCAAGGGACTAATCGATAAATTGAGAAAATAATCGTCAGATTAATCCGTGATGAAAATAGTAGGTAGCTGATAGGTAGTTGCAGCCCTAGCAAGGTCAATAAGTTTATACCAACAAATCATTATAGTGAAACAATAATAATCATACAAGCATACTGTCTGTAGAAATATACAACCCCTGGCCACTTTAGTAAGTATACAATTTAATGCAATCCAATACAACAGATTTGCCACAAATTGTACATTTAGGATTATAATGTTCAGTTATTGTTAAAACTTTCCAAGAGGTGTTAATTCAACTATGTGGTTATTACTGAGGACGTAGTTAGTGGTGGTGTCGCACAGGGACTGCATTATATGAACTGTGTTTCTAATATTCTGCCTCCCTCATGTTTTTAAATGACAAAACATTAGATGCACTTGTCAATATAAAGCAGTCCAGTTCAAGAATAAACATATAATTAAATGAATACCTCTCTGACAGTGTCAATCAAAACTGAATATTATTATCTTTGTAAAGGCAGAATTTATGGCTGAGCCGTTGTATTGGATCGCATTAGATTGTACAGGTGTACCTAATAAAGTGGCCACTGAGTGTAGTGTTAAAAAAGGAAGCAAGATATTTTCCTAACCTTTTGCAGCATGTTTCGAATGGGTTGCAGCTTTCCTTCACCCTTGGTCTTCTTCTCCTTGTCTTTTGGCCGATGAACCTGACGAAGATCTGACTTGCTGGATCGCATTCTGAGGTGAGAAAACATTTAACATAAAAGGTCAGTGTGTTGCTCAGATTAAGTAATATATCATGCTTAGGTTTATGTTGATCTGTACAATATTTGTGTAAAAGAAAGCTATGAATGTTAGGGCATTTCTTACTGTTCCACCTTGGGTTTTCTGCGAACTTTCTCTGTTTTCCAGTTCTTTTCCCTCTCTTTTGGTTCCAGAGGCCTCTTGCTGTCCTGGGCTACACGAGTACACAGCTCGGGGTAATCCAAATAAACAGCACGCAGCAACCAGCGAAGGCCTCGCAGAGTCTTTCTGTCCGACCAGCGTCGCAGGTCCATTAAGGCTGAACAAGGCTCCTGGAGAGGGAAAGGAAAAAGGTCTGTTTCTGGCTCTCTGGCTTGTCTGTCATCCACAGTCTATTTCAATACCTACAAGAGATTTACATTTGCTCAGATTGCATTAGTGAATTTTAGAACAGCACTTACAATATGGCACAGAGAGCGGCTCTGGTTGACCAGCTTCTCCAGTGACAGAATCTCAATCAGCTCACTTCCCAGCAAAGCATTCATTTTGTCCTGTTTGTTAGCCAACCTAGAAAACGTTTCAGCACAGGCCTAAGTTAAACAGTGATCAGTTATTTCAGTATGTATCCTCATCAGCCACCAGAGGGCACTGTTTACACTGTATGACGTTGAATATAATTACACTAATATGGGTTTTCCTGCCACTCTTGGTCGCTTCAGCAGATCAGCAAGAACCTCCTTGACCTCCTTTATCCTCTGCCTGTCGCTGGAGTCCACCACAAAGATGATCCCATGGGCCTCCCCGTAGAGCTCCCTCCATGCTCCTCTCGACTCTGCTGATCCTCCCACATCCAACAAGGTGACCAGGTAGTTCTCCACTCTCAGCTCATTTCGGATGCAGCCCTGGGTGGGTCCTGCTTCCACACCATGGGGGACTGAAAAGGACAGGAAGTAAAACACAGCTAGATCATTTGTTGTATTTCTTCTTTAAGCACTTTTAAAGATAAACCAGAGTCACTGTTGAATTACCTCTTAACATCCCTCTGATGGAGGATGTTTTTCCTGCTTTGTCAAGACCAACAACCAGAATGGCCACTTTCCTGCAAAGACGTATGCACAGTATAGAATTTCACTTAAGGGAGCGCCATATAGCTTTAGTTGACAGCTCTAAATTTTAGCAGCAGCAGCCGGAGACCAGGTGGAATCAATGAACTGTACACGACATACAAATTCATATCATACAAAACTCCCAAAGGAAAGAGGAAGATGTAACTGTGATTTGTCTAGTTTTCTTTGTACAGAATGCTTGTTCACTTTTGTTTGTATTTTAAGTTCAGTAATTTTCAGACCAGTTCCTATGAGCATAGAAATGGCTGCACCCAACAACACTAGGGTTTTATTTGGTCAAATATAGTGAATCTAGGAGGTTTCATTGTGGTTGCTGTTGCCCAACTTTGTGATTAGGCAGATTAAACCTGTGGGGTTTTTTTTGGAAGATAGATGTTTTGCCAAATGCAGCACATGCATCCCCGATCAAATGTTTCTAGACTACAGATACAGATACATTTCACTCATTTTTCAAAAAGTGTATTATTTGTACCTGATTGGCTCCTGTATTTTGGAGACCCAGGTGCAGCAGTTGCTCATCAGGTTGAACATGTTTACTTGAGGTGAGAAAGGTGAGCACAGTGGCCACCATCTTCTCTGGAACTGGTACCTGCAAACAGATGGTCAACCTTAGTATGACCCACACACAAAAATAGGGCCGGTCGGTTGAGTCACCGCAGGTCAACGCAAAGATGCTTTGTGACTCGTGTGTCCTGCCAAGTGTCTCTCTCTACCTCTCCAGACTCTGAAATTATCTCACTTTAATTTCAAAGCTTATTTTCTTTAGTACTAAAGTATTTCTCTGCTTTCAATCTTACTACGAACATAAATACTTTCTTGTAATTTTCTCAGTAACCAGTCTCGGTACCGTCTTGTATGGTACTGATGATGTAAAGTAAAAGCTTTCTGCCATGTCTGGGGAACTGTGAGTCCTCTCGAGTCTTGTAATACACAAACAGCAGGTGTGTCTGAGGTAGTGCTAAAAAAACAGTGGCAGATCTTTCACTCCTTTGTCCAGTGCATCTGTTGAGGCTCCTTAATCTGCTAAAGCCAGTTTAGACGGCCTGCTTTTACAGTGATGTTAACAAGGTGACACATATTTGTTTTGGCTGACGTATAATTGTACTGATCGCACAAGTTGCGGGCTGTGTGAAAGTGTGAATGTAAAAGAACATTAAATGTATTTTTAAAAATGTGTTTGTGCAATACCAACAATCATTTTAAGTTTTATCATTTTAAACATTTTGTTTATTTTGACAAATACTGGAGTAATACTGCTTACTGAGACGTTTTTTGTTCCAGTTGAATGTTTGGTTCTGGTCCATACTTTGTATATATATATATTGATTTTTAGTGATCATAAAGAATAAACAAAATGAGAAACTGGAATATTAAGCACAAAGAATGTCCAGTAAAATTGTAAAAAAGGCTTAAAGTACATGAATAAAAATCCCAATAAGCAGTAATAATAGACATGAAAAACCTTTTGATGTAAACAATAAACCTACAGAAAGACCTACAGTAATTACTTTGTGTTCATCACTAATATAAATAATGTATTTTTATTCATATTTCTGTAATAACTTCTAAAAAACAGTTTGCACAACAGTGCACCAGTTTATATTCACACAATGAGCAAACAAGATGCATGGGTGGTAAAATGCAGTGAAACAATGAATTAAAACAAAGCATTTCAAACTCTAAACTTCTAGTATCTGATACCACTGAATGGCCAAACACATGTAATAGGTGTGATATTTGCAGAGTTTAATAAGCTAGTAGAAATTTAAAGGATACTTACAGAAGTAAGTCTATGTCCATTCATTTGTTTGTGTTCTCGTCTCTACTAACATCTTGTACCTACCAGCTACAAAACTAATCAGGCTCACGCTAAGCCTTTGGTCACCCCATGTGGGAGGTACATCCTGGGAAATGTTGTATTGGTATTTCAACCAATCCCAGAGTCCTCTGGGTCAATCGTTAATCCCATTGGATGGCGTGGTTCTTCTTTAACTACACCAAACGAAGGTGCATGTATCCGTCCAGGAGGACTAAATATGTCTCATGGTGTGATCTGTGACGTGCTGAGATCTTCTGTTCCCGTTGAAGTCTGAAAGTGGTCGCATGCTGAGTGTTTGGACAGATTTAGGCTGCACAACTTTAGTCACTCAGGGAGATAATGACGTCATAACTATGATGATGGCCAGGTGGTGTGTGTGTGTGTGTGACAATGTACGTGAGACAAGTTTACATGTATAATTGGAATTGAAGCTTACTATAGACCTATTTTCTCTTTGATTGGATTAGATGTGGCGTGGTGATACAATTTCATAAATAACAATGTTAATGTGGATCGTAGCTAATAAACATGTAACTGTGTTTACACTAATATTTATTGGTGGATGTGTACTGTACTATTATGTGCATATTTATTATGTTGTGTATGTGAATTTTTTAAGATGTGTCATTTTATTCTATTTTTATGGTGCCTTTTTAACATCTGGCCAACAGACAACAGATGGCTCATTCACAGTTTTTGTCCCCGTTGATCAATGTGGTAAAAAAAAAAAAATGAATAAAATGTCATTCAAGTAGATAATAAAGAGGAAAAAAGTAAGATTATATTTCAGGTGACAACACATTTGACACGTTTATTTATAATAGCACATTTCATACAGAGGAATCAACATATTACATTATGGTATTAATACAATAATTAAACCAACACATCTTGTAATGCTGCGTGAGCCACCAGATGGCCTCACATTCACAGGATCTATTTTCACTGCCAGAGGCAACTGTGCATCTTGTAGTCTGTAAATAATATAATGGCTCTATGTTCTAGTCCTTGACAAGCTAAGATGAATTTCCTCTGCAGCTGAATTTCAGTCTACTCACAGCTGAACATGCAGATTTTGGATTTGCAGCCTCTATACACACCAATCCACAGCACTGATTATTTCATATCTTAATGTTTATATTGAAAAATCTAAAGACAGTGGACTAAGGAGCAGAGCTTCTGCATCTATAATGATATACTATACAGCTTTCAGAGATCTGGAGCAATGGTTTGTGTGCAGGCCTTATCTCATTATGTCATTAAACCAACGTCCAACCAGGCTCTGCCCTCCTCTGCTGAGTAGACTCATCCCAGACTCTGACCACAGCCCGGTGTCAGCTGACACTCACTCACACACACACACACACACGCGCACACACATCCCCCCATGTACACATACAGAAAAAACACCAGCAGCTGAGGACCACACCCCCATCTGCTCCTGTTTACATTGCAAACATCTTTCAGACCTGCTGACATTTTGCAATCTGGGTTACAGTTAGATGACTTCATAGCTTATGCTTTAAAATGTTAACACTGAAGGATTAGTTCAGCATCATGGGAAAAACGCTTATTTGCTTTCTTGCCTAGAGTTAGATGAGACGATCGAAACCAGTGTCATGTCTGTACGGTAAATGTGAAGCTACAGACAGGAGACACTTAGCCTAGCTTAGCATAAATACTGGAAACAGAGGGAAACGGCTAGCCTGGCTCAGTCCAAAGCTAACACAAATCTGCTTACCAGCACCTCTAAAGCTCACTAATTGACGTGTACTTGGTTTGTTTAATCTGTACAAAAACTGAAGTGTATAAAAGACATGTTGTGGTTTTACGAATGGTTATGTGCCAGACAACCAGTGGAGACCTGACCAAGAAATAGTCTGGCACATAACCCCCATAAAACAGTAAATTGTTGTTTTACACATTGTTTTACGCTTTAGAGGTGCTGGAAGTTGGATTTTGTTACTTTCTGAAAGAGTCAGGCTAGCTGTCCCCATGCTTACAGTCTTTATGCTAAGCTAAGCTAACCGCCTGATGGCTGTAAGGCTTCATATTCATCGTACAGACATGAGAGTGGTATTGAGCTTCTCATCTAACTCTTGGCAAGAAAGAGAACGCATATTTCCCAAAATGTCAAACTATCCCTTTAAAGATAGTTCAATACAAAGGCAGGATGACTTGTTTATTTCAGTCTCTTGTAAAGAATTTGAAACATCAACAAGCAGTGTACCCTTCCTTTGACCTGACTGGCTGGTAACGCTGTGCACAAGGCATGTCTGGTGCTCCATAATGAGGTTTCCATCTTCCACTTCCCCTTTTGGCTCCACAGAGCACACAACCTCTGCAGTCTGAAGTCACTGACCCACACCACTGCTTCACCAAACACATGCATTAGTAATGACAAGCCTTCATACCTTGTGTCGACCCCCTTCACAATGCCAAGCTGATGCCACTGACTTAGATGAGATCTGATTAGACAGGAAGAGGTCTGCATGTTTGGGCTGAGCTGTGTTAAAACTGTACCACAGTTCATAGTGAAATAAGCACAGAACAGCTCCCTTTGTTGTTTTGTAGTTGAAGGGGAAATAACAGCAGAGTTATGTCTACCATACTGGAAGCTCTTACAAAGTCTCTTTTTCCGTAAAAATAAGACAGGACTTATTTAAGGTGACATGTTGACATCAACCAAAGCAACACAGGCAATAGTTTTGCAGTGGAAGTGTTATGTATGCCACTACAGACTGTGTGCTTCTCGTGCACCTTCCAAACAGACAATCCTTGTTTTCATAGTTGATCAAACATCAAACTGATTCTGTTAACCTGGGTCAATGATGTCTAATGAACATGTAGCCTTAACAAATAGCAATATAATGAGGAAACATCTGTGTAAAAAGTGAATGAGAAGATGGAGTTGACGTTTTAATAGGTGATTCAGTATGTATGTGTGCTGCACCTGTTCACCAGAACAAGGCCAAGTCCGCCCTGCTGGTGGAAACTAAAAATGGAAGTGCAGAGAAACTGATCTCTCTATGCTCGCCCTCTGCAGTGCTTCCATTTGGACAGGACAAGTACTGGATGTAATAAAAACTAAAGTACATTTTCTCACTATATCAGTAACAGTTTGGCATAAGTAGAAAATAAATTGTGGTGTTCCTCTCAATTCAGAACAAATCCTTTTTCTTTTTCTTACTGATTTTTTCACAACTTTGACCTCCTCCTCTGCTAGTAGCAGTAGTAGTAGTAGTAGTAGCAGTAGTAGTAGTAGTAGTAGTAGTAGCAGTAGTAGTAGTAGTAGTAGTAGCAGTGCTTAAAGCCACAGTGACCTGTGCAACTGCTCAAAATAGCCCGACCATGCACCAGACAATTTTCTACACTTTTCACTTTTCCAGTATATCTCAAACTTAATCCACTGTTTCTGTTCCTATTTCCACTGGTTTTATACCCTTTTCTATCACCCCATTCATTCAGTGTTTTCCTTTTCTATTTTCCATTAATACTGAATATTTCTATGCCTGCAATTTGTAACATTTGCAGTGTAATGCACATGCACTTTGCTATTTTGTTTATATAATAATTTAGTGTTGTTGTTTTTTTTAATCCATACTGTATATTTCTAGATACACAGTAAATGCACAGTTTATTCATTGCCTGTAATCTGGAACATTGTAACCGAAACCCTGCACTTTCTTAATGCATTTACTTTTATATTCTTCCATTTTTTATTTTAGTATGTATGCATATTTTATTTTACTAAATATGTATATAGCATAGTATATTTCTAATATTTTATTATTTTATTTATTTCCAGGGTAGCTGCCTTTCTGTGGTCTTAATGCCATTAAATGCCTGTAGATGTGCACATATTTATCATATCAAATGTTCTGCCTTCAGTGGCTCTTATTACGGACTCGTTTGGGATACATTTTTGATGATTTATATATGTTTGTATGTTTGTTTTACAGGAATGTCTGGGCACAGAAATGTCTTTGTTGATGAGTCAAGTTCTAGCTTATCTCTAATCTCTCTTACTTTGAAGGCAGCCAACCATCACTTCCGGTATCGCCTCGTGTGTTTCTGACTTGACGCCGTTGTTGCACTGAGCGCATCAAAAAGACGAGAAAAGACGACCTGGCAGCAGCTGCACCAGTATGCCGACACGGAGACACCCAAACCTCCCACAGCCAGACTCTGGAGGAAACCTCGTGTGTGTTAACAAGGAACAACACGCTTCTTCTGACTTCAAGCTACAGATATAACCTCCGAGTTTGGACGATGATCACCTGGTTGAGTTTTTGTTCCGAATGACAAGGCTGAACTTTCGCGATCCCGCACACTGACGGTGCGGTAACAGCGGTGATATCACTGCGGACAGTTAGGTGGTTTTCTTTGGATTTAGCAGGGTGGTCACTGTAACGCCACGTACGACGATATACCAGACAATACAACAAAAGCTTGTTTGTGGGGTGAGAGGGTGGCACAGCCGAGTTGTAAAGTTAAATACAATGTGAAACCAGCGATGATCAACTTGGTGGAAAGTTGGGAGAGAAGACGCATCAAAGGAGATATTTACAAAAAGTGATGTTTTTTGAGCACAATACGGCAAGGCGAGTTCAGTTCAACGCCAGCGTAGCTACTTTAGCGACGTCGGACTCGTTTCTCGCATTCAAATCAAAGTGAATAACATTATGTGCGAAGTGGCCATGGAGGAGCAGGAGCGGGAGATCTCCGACATAGACCCGCAGGAGTACCCCTCGGCGGCGGAGAACGGGGTCATGCTGGTGGTCAATCACAGCCAGGTCCATCCTCCCTTCAGCGTCGTGCTGGCCACCGTGCTCTACTGCGCAGAGTTCGTCTCCGCCGCCGTGCTCTGCAGCATGTACCACAAGACCAACGACAACATCTGGATGGGCTTCACCATCACCTTCATGCTGCTGCCCGCCGTGCTCATCCAGCTGGCGCTGACGTTCATCCACAGAGACCTTGGTCGGGACCGGCCTCTGGTCCTCTTCCTGCACCTGCTGCTGCTCGGCCCTGTTATCAGGTAGGTGAGGGTCAGCTGGTGCAACACGCGGGCATGGTCGATAAAAGGGCAATTCACTACAAATCATGATACTTTGCATTAAATACTTGAAGGTGTTTATCCAACGTTTCAGCCAGCCAGAGGTGGATGCGATTTATAATAAAACATGCAAAAACAGCAGTTTATTTCAAAGGCCTTAACAGTCATGTCTTCCCAAACTGGCAATTTTATTAGAGAACAGTTTGTCCCTATAAACACTCATTACTCATGCTGCAACAGTAGTAAGCTATATTAATCAACTGACAGAAAATGAATTGGCAACTATTTTGATAATCTTTCTAAGCACAAATGGGGAAACATTTGCTGGTTCCAGCTTCTCAAATGTGAGGATTTGATGCCTTTCTTTGACTTAAATTATAGTAAACAGAATATATTTGGCTTTTGGACTGTTTGTCCAACAAACACAAAACATTTTCACTATATTCTTGCATGTTAGAGACAAAACAATCAATCGGTTGAGAAAATAATTGACAGATTAATCGATAATGACAACAATCGTTAGTTGCAGCCCTACATCTTAGTGTTTTATTTTTAGTCAGCTATCCATCTTACTGGACATGCAACTTCCATTTTCCATTTACAGTGCAGTACAGTTAATGGGATCTTTGTTGAGTGCACAAAAGCACTCCAAGGGTCTTTGAGAACTAACATGATGCAGCAGACGTTTGTCGTTCTGGATCCAAGTTATTTAAAACATGCAGGATGCTGGCTAGAGCTGAAACGATTCATTGATTAGTTGATCAACAGAAAAAATAATCGGCAACTATTTTGATAATCGGTCATTTTTCAAGCAGATATAGAGACTCCACCAGTCTCTCAAATGAGAGGATTTGCTTCGTTTCTTCATCATATATAATTTGTAAATGGAATATTTGGGTGTTTTGGATATTTGGTCGAACAAAACAAGACATTTGAAGACGTCACCTTCAGCTCTGGAAAGTTGTGATGGGCACCTTTTTTCTATTTTTTGACATTTCATAGACTAAAAGATAATCAGGCTGAAAATACTTGTTAGTTTCAGCCCTAACTGAATCAATCTGTCGCAGTTCAACTAAATGTTATGAACCACATTCATTTGTTATGACCGACTGTTGCAGCATCATGATAACTTTGGTTGAAACAGCTTTTTTGCACTGAATGAGAAGTGCAGATTTGGCAGTCATGAACTGAATCACACTCCAGATGGAAAGCCTGTCCAGCATGAAGAGCAGGAGGGACGACTGAACATAACAACCTCCCACATCACCTCAAGTGTTGAATAGGGACAGACTTCCAATATAAGGAGTCCTGAGCTTCTTTTAATTTGAAGTCTTCCTTGATGGTGTGGTCACATCCTCTGTTGAACCCCCTGCGGTCTAGACTCTAAAACCAGTCTGTCAAATGCCTCTGCAGAGCTGGCACCCACCCTAGTAACACATCCTTCACATTTATGGCTCATATGCCACCCAGCTGTATGACCTCATCTCAGGATAATGGCACCCAAAGGCCTCGGTGCTGCAGACCAGTCAGACTGCTGATCGCTGATCAGGCCTGGCTGTCTCAGGAGGACGGAGAGGTCAGAAAGGGTTTGTAGATGTAGGCGGAAAGGCTTCTAGAAATAATACAGCTTGATTTTTTTCTTAGAAATCAAAGCAGTGGGAAAGCAAATGTGACAGGTCGGCTTAAGTTTAGAAAAATCAGCAAGTAAGTGTTCTTCTAAAGGAGGAGGCTGCCATGTTTTTAAAAGTTTTGAGACGCTGTTTTAACATACTTGTTGAGGGAGCTGTTCTAGTTTCCGTACAGCCTGTTTGCACTTCAGTGTCAGTTGCTCTCAGCTGCGAGATCTGTTTGACGAACCATGACTCATGTGAAGGTGTAGGCGGAGACTTAAGTTCTCTGAAATTCAAATCTACACTTGATACTCTTTCTCTCTCTGAACTTTGATATGTCAACAGTGAGCCCTGAAGTGCTGCTCTGAATTTACAGGACTATGAGAGTTAGTGTGCGGGGTGTGTTCTTTTACAGGGCAGGAAATTCAACCTCGTCTTCAGATCTGTGCAGGTTACGTGCCACAGGAAGAATGGAGAAAGTGTTGCTAAAAGGCATATAAATAACTTGATTCGTGGCTCAGCTTTCAGTGCAGCCTAAAATATAACGAGTCTCAATATATTTCAAAACAGTTTTGCATATGTAAGTATGTAGATAAAGAAGATACATAAATAAAGATATAGGAGAGATACAGAAGAAATGCAGGCAGCCCTTTGTAATGCCATTCAGAAGACAGGAAGTGATCTTATCGTCAATGCTAAGCTAACAGCTTTGATGTGAGGGTATCCATTGTGTAATGTAGTGCAACAAACCAGATAAAACTCAGTGTCTTTTCAGAATACAGCACAAGGCTCACATAATTCCTGCTTTACCGGTTGTGATGAATGCCATTTGAGCCAAAAGTGCTTCACAAATCAGGACAGTGTTACACATAAAGTAAACAGTATTTAACGGGAGGCGAGCGGTGCTCCATGCAGATTTTCAGTTCCCACAGTTCAGTGGACCAAGGTCAGGTACATGTCTATAATTATCTTTTAACACGGTGGAGATAAATCCACACATGTTGTTGCAGGAGACCACCTGCATCTTTAGGGCTATTTTAATCTCAAGGGAGAGTGTTAGCGAAGCAACTCCATAGTTTTCCATGTCAGTGCCTATAGCTTAGAAATGTTGTTGTGGATTTATTGATGACAGTCTGAACTTCATGGACAATGTGTTACAGAAAAGATTTATTTTGGAAGATGAAGAAGTCTGGTGGTTGATGCACTGACCTGGAGACGGTTCATTATAATCACGATTAATAGCTAGACAATAGCTTTGATCCATAGTGAGTCTAACAATGTTATAAGGTGCAATGCTAAATCGGTGGAGTACTCTTTTAAGAGCCTCAATCAATTTGTTATAGGAGCCACAGGAAACAAAAAAATGTAAATTTAAAAAACTGTAAGAGTCTACAGCCATGCTAGCAGCTGCACAGTGCACAGTGAAGCTTTGAGCTAAATGTTGACGTCAGCATGCTAACATGCTCACAGTGACAATGCTAACATGCTGATGTTAAGCAGTTATGTTTACCATGCTCACCGTCTTAGTTAAGCATGTTAGCATGCTAACATTAGCACTAAACAGAAAATATAGCTGACGCTGATGGGAATGTTATTTATTTTGGAGCTATTTGGTCATAAACCAAAGTATTGGACAAATGATACATTTGACCTGTTGATGGGGCTAGAGGAAAAGTCTGTAAGATGAATCCTCTGGAGACCATCAATATCTGCACAAAATGTCATGACAATCCATCCAGTAGTTGTTTACATATTTCAGTTCGGACCAAGTAACTGCCAGATTGCGACGCTGGATTGTCCCACTGAAAAAAAAGTAAGCTTCTAAAACCAAAAGCAGCTGTCATCTTTCAGCCACGCACACTTGTTTATGATCCTGTACGCGTCTCTCCTCCACATAAGACTTTAAAACAGCCATGTCCGATGAAACAGCTTTTCAGATCACTGAGCTTATGCAGCCGTGCCGGTTGCATCTCTGATGTGAGCTTTGCGAACGCTTTGTTACACTGAGCTGTAACTGCATGCTTTTAATGCGGCAGTGAGGCCAGGAAACAAATGATAGGATTGTCATTACAGAACATTTCATTCTGTTCTGGTCTGCGCTCTATTCTTTTGTTTTTTTTTTCAAGCTCTTCTTATTCCAGGCTGTGCTGCTGTAAACAAACACTTCTGCTGCATCTTGACTCAGATGGGAGGTTTCCTGTGTGACTCTGGGATGGTGTAATTGCTGATCTTGTGTCTGCACAGTCAAACATACATGCATGTCTGTTGACAAAAGTGGAATTTCAACTCTTAAAAACTCTCAACTTTTACAGATAACTGCATATAAACCTTTTTTTTTTATTCTTTAAGAGCCTTGTTCTAGCTGTTTTGGAATTCACCAGAAGATAATGTGACACAGTATCCACACAGTCAATATGGCAGTTTTAAGGAGTCTGGTTGGGATAGCTGCCACAGGTTGGACCTTGTCTTGACTTGTCTCCTTAAGTATTTGATCCTGCTCCCCAAGCAGGGACAGAAACAACATAATTACTGTGTCAGCTCGGACCAGTCTCAGCACGCAGAGCTTCTTGTTTTGTGTCTTTTTGAGTTTGACAAACTCTCCACAGTCTGATGAGGCTGATGTGGTAATCCCAAGCCATCAAAACAAGATGGTCTTGCTAAAGAGCCGTTGAAAGAATTTCCTGAATGCCCTGCTGCCCTTTAGTCAGTGAATATCAGTATTTCAGTTGTCACAAGAGTCTCTTGACTTCTTTTTAAAGGCAGTTCCTCTTCGTTCATGTGGTGTTTGTCACACCGTGCTGTTGTGTTCACACACTGAGGGAGAAGATTGCATATTTAGACTGCAAATACAAAGCAGTAGCCTGCGTGTTTCCTTTTATAAATCCATAAGAGGCTGCCTCGGAAGTCAGCATATTGATTCTCTTGGCTAATGCATTCATCAGTAATGCTGTTTTTTCCCCCCTGAGTGAAATTCAGTCTGCCTCTCAGTCGCTTTACAGAATCCTAAGTGCACACTGGCTCGAGTTCACTACCCTCATACTGCGTCCTCAGCCCATTGTGCTGCCAGATTTTCAGGGAAAGGATGTCAGTAAATAAGGTTTTTGTGCCTTCACTGTTACTCTATCATAGACTTTGTACACTAAAGCTGAAAGACCCTCATCTGCCTGTGGCTATCAGTCGGGGAGTGAATGTGCTGCAAGAGAGATAAGAGCGTGCTTCCAAATAACGACAAAGATTTCCCCTGCTGCTAGCCTCTAACATTTGGGTCAAACACAGTTCAGGGTCTCGTGTGGAAGCTTGGCACTGTGCTGTAAGTAAAGAGTACAGTCTCTCCACTAGTAGCAGCTGAAGCAACAGTCTCTGAAAATGTCAGACTGCTGACTGTCAGGACGGCACATAGTTGAACCGTGTAGAAGCAGATTCGTGGGATTCTTGAGCCTGTAAGACTTATGTCCAAAGTTGGAGAGTTTTATAGTGAAAGATCACATTCCAGCACAGTGATTTGAGATTTAGTGCTGCAGTGGGAATCCTCAGAGGGCTGGGTTTGTCTGTTGAGCGCAGATGTGTAGCTCTGTGAGTTTCATTTCATTTTACAAGTATTATTCAGGGATTATAATGCTGACATTTTGTTGTTGGCAGGTGGAAACCTTGCACTTCCAGTTTAGGTAGTTTTCTTGTTGCACCTTGAACATTTGGTTTTGAAATTATTTTAATAACGTTTGTGTCATTTGCGTCTCCAAAAATCAGTCAGGAAGCAATTCAATTAAATTTGCCATAAATCCCCAAGATTTGTTGAAGATTCAAATACTTTCTTTGAAGTTAGCAGCTTCTTTCACAGAAACCTCTTGAAGTGAAAAACATGTTTACCTCTTCATGAATAGTGTGGATCCCCCTCCCCCCCGTGCCCAAACACAGGGAGCATTTACCTTGCAAACATTAAGAGAACCACACCCAGATATTTTCAGTGTATTCATTCATGCTTCAGCGGAACTGTGTTTTCTTTCTTCTGGCTGCCCTCTAGTGGATCCCAGTATTGTGCTTGTGTTTGTTTAGCTGTGATTTACAAAGAAAGGTCTGTTTATGATGGATCCCTCACATGAGACAACATTTCTGAGATCAATGTTGTGTCCATGACAAATACCTAGATATCTATTTTTAAGTTCCTGGACTGAAAACAAGCTGAAACAACAAATTGCTAATATTTTACCCCTGATACTTTGCTTTATTCTGCTCATATTTTTGCTTTATTGCCCGTACATATTCACACTATGATGATTAAATGTTAAAACACAAGGCATCATAACATCCCATTGCATGTCCCTTAACTTAAATACAACATTGCACTGCCCTCTGCTGGTGTGACAATATTACTCCACTCTTAGTCACTCTTGTATTACGTCCTCAGGTGTTTCGAGGCTCTGGTGGTCTATTTCAAGGCGGGTAAAAAGGAGGAGCCTTACGTCACCATCTCCAGGAAGATCAGTCTGAAGAAGAGACAGGGGCCGCCCATGGAGTGGGAAATCGGCCAAACGGAGCGCATCCTGGCCACTCACAGAAACGCCTTCAAACGCACCGCGGTCATCCAGGCTTTTCTGGGCTCCACGCCTCAACTGACACTCCAGCTGTACGCCACCATCCAGGAGAAATACTTCCTCCCTGCAAGATGTAAGAATGATTGAGGGGTCAGAGTTCATGCTACTGTTCCACTATGTGGGTATCTTTAAAAAATGACCACTTTACGGTGTTGCATCCTGATTTTTATTCTTGGCAAGTTTGAATGAAGGAATTCTTTGAGGTTGGCAGCTCTTTAAGACTATGACTCGTCAGCACCTTGAATTAATACTGTACAAATAGTTTTAGTGGGTGTAAATGCAGTCAAGTAAGAGTGGAATATTTTAAATAGCCTCACATCTAGTAATTATTTTCTATGTTTTTCTCCACAATTATTTAGAAGCCAGTGTATGAGGAGATAATTTTGTTTATAGAAGATATCAGATGGATTTTTAATGGTGCAGTGATGATGATACTGATGAAGTGTAATAGATTATTTCTGTTTGTTTTCACAGGGACCCTGATGATCATCACCCTGATCTCCGTCATATACGGAGCCCTTGTGTGCAGCGTTTTGGCCATCCAGATCAGATACGACGACTACAAGGTGCGGTTGCGCCCTACAGCCTACCTGTGCATGATCGTGTGGAGAGGGTTGGAGATTGCCACCCGAATCACTGCTCTGGTCCTCTTCAGCACGGCGCTCACATACTGGGTGATCCTGGTCGGCATGGTGAACCTGCTCTTCTTCTTCTTCCTCCCCTGGGCTGAGTTCTGGGCCAAGAAAGGCTCGCTGACTGAGGACGTGGAGAAAAACTTCTCTAAGCTGGGCACCACAGTGGTGCTGTGCATGTTCACGTTGCTCTACGCCTGCATCAACATCTTCTGCTGGTCGGCGGTGCAGCTGGACCTTTCCCATCGAGAGCTCATCGAGAGGAAGCAGCGCTGGGACCGCCTGGCCGTCTACTACTGCGGACGCTTTCTTGAGAACTTCCTCCTCATCACGCTCTGGTACTTCTACAAGTCGGACTTCTACGAGTACGTGTGCGCGCCGCTGCTGGCCGTCCAGCTGCTGATCTGCTACAGCCTGGCCGTGCTCTTCATGCTGCTCTTCTACCAGTTCTGCCACCCCTGCAGACGCCTCTTCAAGTACAACGTCCACGACTGCCTGCACTGCGTCTGTTGCCATAAAGAAAGGGGGGCAGCGAGAGATGGACGACAGAAGCCGCCACACTCGTACTCTACCGCTGCCACCATGGTGCTGGTGACAGAGGAGCCACTGGGGCTGCTGGATCCCCAAAACTCACAACCCCCCGACCTCACCAGTCAGCTGGAAGAGCAGGAGACGGCTATTGTTGAAGACATGATGGAGGCAGCCTGAGAAGGGCTTTGCGGGGAATTAAATTAAACTCAAATTCTCTAATGTGCACTACTGAACGAGACCTCGAGTCCATTAACACAAAAACCAGAATGATTTTGTGTTTTTGAGTTAGCGAGGTCACATGTTAGAGAACAAACTTTTGCCTTTTTCTCTGAAGTGCACAAAACTTTACTGATTCTGAGAGGGACTTGGGTTAACTCCTGATCTCTTTATTGGGGGTGATTACGCACACTTAGGGCACCACAAGGCCCCAGTATACCAAAGAATGTAGCATGTTGGAGATGTGCAGCGATGCACAAAGGCTGCCTTGAGAGAGCAGCAGTGGGTCATGTACAGGACTGAGCCAGGTGTGCGGGAAATGTGCCAAGTGTGTCGTAAGTCCCCGAAAGACTGAGTAGGACGCCTCCAGTTTACTTCCTCTCAGGGTTTTCACCCCGTGAACGCCCTCTTTGCACACGTTTACATCTGCACTAAACCGACTAAACAAATTTTAAAAAAAGCAGGAGGGCAAGAAAAGGTCAGATGAATTTATCTTCCTCATACCTGCCTGCATTAACCTGCTGTGATGAATGCCTTGTGTTGTTCACTGTCCAGTCTGGTTGCCTTGATTTTAAAAAACAAAAAAACAAAACGGGGTTTAGTTCAGCAAAAGAAACGTGGAATTATGTGAAATGGTGAAAATACTCTTAAAAACCTTTAGGGAACATCAGGTGTGTGTCTTTCAAAATTAACCTTACCATTGATGCATTAACAAGACTGACACCCAGTGAGCTTCTGCTTTACTGAAGTACTGTCACAGTTTGCTTATTTTTTATGTTGTGTCTTGTTTGTTCGTTCGGTGCCTTGCCTACTACTGTTTTACTTGAAACTTAAATAAAATAATCTGATGTCTGCACATATATTCTTGTCTTTATTTTTGTAAGAAATAAAACATGAATCACTCCTTCTCGTCACACACAATAAAACTCTTTTCCCTTGTAAAACTAATTGCGTCACCATCCAGCAGGATAAAACTCTCTGTATGGTGTAACACACACTTCTTCATTCCTGTCATCCAGACTTGTTTTTCCAGCAGGTAGGAATGTGGTCGTTCAGCTCCAGGAGGGAAACCTCCCCTCTAAACGCAATTTCACTCGCTGTGCGTTTTGTTTCCTTGTCTGTCTCATCACCTGTACACCTGTGGAGGGGGAGGAGTCCGGGCAGGAGGCTATAAGATAAAAAGTGCAGGCAGTCTGAAGATGCAGGGAAGCTGCTGCGAGTCGAGATAAAGTGCTCAACATGGGTAACTGGATTATCAACAATGGACTTACAGCCTTCATACTGGTGAGTTCTTCATAGCTACACTTTAGGAATCTCATTTTTTAAATCGCAGAGAGGACTAACGGTGAGAAGAAGTGAGAGTTTACGCACAGATTTTGTGCGCAAAATACCGAGTGTCCAAAAAAAAACCCATAAATGTCACTGTCCAAACTCCCGCATCTTCGCAGGTAGACTAATTTAGATTAAAATGCATTTGCTAATGAAAGACTGATTTTGGGATGGAAACGTGACCCTGGCTGTGTTTGCAGGTGGTCTGGATGGGCATCAACATCTTCCTTTTCGTCTGGTTCTACTTCTTATACGATTTGGGGGATCGTTTTTTCTACACGCGTCATCTTTTAGGGGTGAGTGAAGAGACGCCAGTTAAGATGTTTGGTTAATCCTAATCACAGTCAGACTCGTATGAACACATCCATATATATTTTTTTCCCCATGTCAGTCTGCTTTATCCTGGGCCAGAGCTCCTGCAGCTGTCCTAAACTTTAACTGCATGCTGATCCTTCTCCCGGTGTGCAGGAACCTGCTGTCTCTGCTCCGAGGCTCTTTCGTGGTAAGATCATCATCTACATTTCATAGCTTTAGGTGGAGTGTTTTAATGTTGCCATACAAACCAGTTTGATTGCTGAATCTCCAGGAAACATATTTGTGATTGATTTCACACCATTCTCACTTTTTCTTTCTTTGGTTTTTATATACTTTGAATAGTTTAAGGCTCATTTTAATGTTATCAGACATGTTATTTAATGTTGTTGTTGTTCATCTTTGCTCTAGTTTTGTGAGGGACTTTGGGCGGCATGTCTGCATGAAAGGTGCTACACAAATAAAGTTATGATTTCTAACTAACTTTCTTTTTGGGGGTGATCTTGTGCTATTTTAACACATTAAATTGATAAAACAAAGTAGAGTATTAGTGTTATGTTTAGACAGCAGATCTGAATGCAAAATCCAACCAAAAACTGGACAATTCATGTTTTCCATAGCACCACCCCGACCCCCACCTCTCTTACAGACACAGGTCAGGTAGGTTTCAGTAACTGCTTCTGAACGATGTTCTTTGCTCTTTTTTCCACTTCCTTTCTTTCTTTATCTTTTCAGTGTTGTGGCAGATCAATGAGGAAACAACTGGACAAAAACTTGAGTTTCCACAAGCTGGTGGCGTACATGATAGCTCTGATGACAGGTGAGCTTATGCAAGCATTTCTCTTTGTCTTCACTTTTGTTTAAATGCTCCCAAATGGTTGAGGTTTGCCTGCAGACATGTTAACAAACTCTGACAATATTCTTTGTTTAAAGATGAAAATTAGTGATTGGTTAAGATATAGCCATAGAAATGGCTTCTTTTATCAACATTTAAGTTTGGATTAGAGTTTATGTGTAGGCAACTTATTTTACCAGCACCATATGTGCAGATTTGGGTGGACGAGGCATTTTTTTTTTCTTTCTCCTCAGTAATACTTTTCTTCAGGAAAAAAGAAAGAAACAAGAAAAAAAAACAAATATATTCACAATCAGATTCAAAGATTTTTGTGCCCTGACTATGTACAGTATCCTTTTTGTGCACGGTTCTGTTTACTATTCTCCACAATACTCAAACTTGTCTTACGTGAAGCTTAACAGCACTTATCAGATAATTCACTCAAGATTAGTAAAGGAGAAAAAAAGGTTTTCAGTCCATCCTGATGGTGATGTGAAACTGAAATGGTTTCAAATGGGGGGGCAATTTTTACTTGATACCAAAATAGATTTCCCCACCCCACCGTACTTCCTCCTAACCACACACACAGTCAGACACAGACAGATACGCATGCACACACACATCACAATATTTAAAAAGGGTTCATGGTTACATTCTGGCAAGGAGAGTAGGAAGCAAACAAAGCCTAAAATAAATATTAACCCAAGGTGTATTTAAAAGCGTTTTCCCCGTTTCTTTTCAAAGATAAGAGGAAATCTTGACCTCGAGTGCAGCGACTGCAAACATTTTAAATCCAACTTTTTAAAAAACATACTAAAAGTACTTGGTTTTTCTTTTTTTTTTTTCTTTTTTTTTTTTAAACTACTCATGTAACTGGCTAAAATACATTTATCATTAACAGTATTTAAGTCCAAATCAGCAGCATTTTGTCCCAAACAGAAAGCAGATTTCAGTAGGCAGTATGAATAAACATGTCTCCCCTCTGTGTCCTGACAGCTGTTCATATGATCGCCCATCTGCTGAACGTGGAGTGGCTCAACAACAGCAGACAAGGAGTTTACGATGAACTCAGCACTGTTCTGTCCAGCCTGGACGACACAGACAACACCACCTTCCTGAACCCAGTCCGCATAACAGACATGGTAAGTTACCATAACTAATTATAATGAAACTACCAAAATGAAATGTGGAGATACAAAACCCCTTCATATCTCCAGTTTGGGGCATTTTCTTACTTTCATGTTTTGTTTTGTTTTTCATGTGTCATCAAGCTGAAACAAGCACCGTACCTGAAAATCTTCACAGTTTGAAGAAAGAGGATTTTTAACATGTCAATATTCATATTTATATCACATAAAATGTAAACTCTAAATTTGAAACACTAGCTGTAACCACAAACTAGCCATCAGATAAGTCCTGTGGAGTAAAAATTACATTTCTTTTTCCTCTAAAATACGGTGGAATTAAAGTAGAAAGTCTCCCAAAGTGGAATGACTTAGCTGTAGGATAAATGATCAAGACTCTCCAGCCATGCTCTGTGAGACACAGCGGTGCTTTGAGCTAAATGCTAACATCAACATGCTAACATGAGCACAGTGACAATGCTGACATGCTGATGTTTAGCAGGTATAATATTTACCGTGTTCACCATCTTATGTAGCATGTTAGCAAGGTAATGGGAAGCACCAAGGTCAGTAGGATTCATCCTCTGGGGATCATGAATGTCTCTACAAAATTTTATGGCAATCCATCAAATAGTTGTTAGACATGGACTAAAGTGGTGGACGGGATGACAGATATTACCACCCCATAGAGATATGCCACTAGCGTGTCTAAAAATGGTGCTGTCTGGGTGTACCTTAAATATCACAATGTCTGGAGTCCACATCCTCAGCTTCATCTTCTCCATCATCTCCCCTCCTCTTGTCCTTGTGAACGACAGCTCACGTGTCCACATTGTCTTCCTCTTCCTCTTCTTCTTCTTGTGTCTCAGGATGCGCAGCAGATTCCAACCCACTTTGTCTTCACCACCATCGCTGGTCTCACAGGGGTCATCATCACTCTGGCCCTCATCCTCATCATCACCTCCTCCATGGAGGTCATCCGACGCAGCTACTTCGAAGTCTTCTGGTACACCCACCACCTCTTCATCATCTTCTTCGCTGGTCTCGTCTTTCATGGAGCCGGGTAAGGGAGAGGTTGCAGCGTTCTCTTCTTTTAATGGAACGTTGTTGTTGTTGTTGTTGTTGTTGTGAACAGGTTTCACTCGTCTGTCCCATCTGCAGGCGCATTGTGAGGGGTCAAACAGCGACAGATCCACCACACAACGTCTCCTTCTGTAAAGACCGCAGTGATGAATGGGGACTGATCCCTGAGTGTCCCATCCCTCAGTTTGCAGGAGGGTTCCCACAGGTTCGTCTTTTTTTCTTTACTCTCTGCTGTTGTTCCTCTGCAATAGTCGTTACAACTATTACTCATATCTCTAAAACTACTAGTACAAATAAAAGCGTCATTTAGTCTCTGTATTTTCTTTATCTTTTTTTTTTGTTTGTTTTTTTTAGACCTGGAAGTGGGTGCTCGGTCCAATGGTTCTGTATGTTTGCGAACGTCTGCTACGTTTCATTCGTTACATGCAGACAGTCCAGTACAGGAAGGTAACGTTTGATTCATGATTCGTCTTTGGCCCCCGAGCTGTTCTGCAGGTTACGTTATGGCGACTTTAATCTGCTTCCTTTACTCTCAGATCGTGATGCGGCCGTCCAAGGTGCTGGAGCTGCAGCTGGTGAAGAAGGGCTTCAAAATGGAGGTGGGTCAGTACGTGTTCCTCAACTGCCCGGCCATCTCCCAGCTGGAGTGGCACCCGTTCACCATGACCTCTGCCCCCGAGGAGGACTACTTCAGCGTGCACATCCGCTCGGCCGGGGACTGGACTGACAAGCTCATCGACATCATGCAGCAGCTACCAGAGGGAACGCAGGGACCCAAGTGAGCACTACTGACTTCATTGTTACATTTTATTATGCAAGCAGGCGATATTCTTTACCCACAAAAATAAAACACAAAAATAAAACTTGTCATTCAACTTATTAAACTATTTGCCCTTTTTGAGATAAACTCTCTGTCAGTTACCTAAAAACAACAGTCCAACTACACCCCAGTGTTTCCGATGATGCGTCCATGATTTGAAATGTACAACAACTCAAGAGTCCACCATCTGTGTGGTCATTTAAGTCAAAAATAAATCCCCTTTAAAAGAAACAAACAAAATAAACTTCTGGGACAGGTTTAAATTCCCCCTGGCTGTCTTATTTTTAATTTCACAGGAATTCCATGAACTTTGAAGGGAGTTTTTGCCTCAAACGCTGTTTAATAAACGACGATTGTAGGGCCCTGCGCACATTTAGTTTTAATCACTTTGAATCAGTAGTGTATACAGCATAATGATCCACAAAAATGACTAGAAAAACAGTAGGTTAATGTCACTACCTCTTGCAAAATGTCATTAAATCGAATTAAAACCAGTGTTACAAATCAGGACCATAGTTGTCGTGGAATTGTAGATGTTCCTCGTCAATGCTGTCTTAAAAGCTGAGGTTCAAACGATAATATATGGTCGAAAAGCTCCAAAACGGCTACTAAATGGACCTCGTGGTGAGATAATTGTATCATTGTTTTGTGTGTTTATCTAGGGACGGGCACTGCAATCCAGCTCTGCCTGTAAATCCAGTGTGGCATGTGGCTCTGGTCCATGCTGCGTACCTGTCTGTCCCTATGAAAATAAAAAAATAACTTATAATAATAATCTTTATTTATAGAGCACTTTTCTAAACCCACGGTACAAAGTGCTTCACACAAGGCAACAACTTCACAACAAGCAGATCTTAAACATTTTCCGATGGAGTAATAACAAATAAAACAAATAACAATCAGCAAAAGGGCAGTCAGTAAAAATCAAGAAAAATCAGGAAAAGCTCTCCGATAAAAGTGTGTTTTTAAGAAAAGCTGCTGCTTTCTGAGGTCGAGAATGAACTTTGAACCTCAGATTAGACAACTAGGAGAACTTCAGGCCAAATCATCTGTGCCCATAACAAAAAAAAAAAAGGAATTACAGGTTGAATTTAAGAGACGTGACAGACACACATCAGATTTAAGGGGTTGTGTAGTGATGCTAACCTGCATGAAAGCTTGTAGGATCCACTTTTATATCGGTGCTTTCAAGAATTATAAGACTGTGGTCCGTCATACGTGTATGAATAGATATTTTCAACCTCATCGGTGTCAAAATTAGCGTTGGGGTCCGTATTTATTTATTTATTTATTAATTAATTGCTTAAAAAACTGAGTCCAGATGCCACTGTAGTGTGTGTATAGATGTGTACTTTTTGGGGAGAATAATTTTCACACATTAATTCGCTGATGTCGCCAACCTGCATGTTGCTCTTTAAAGACTTTTTCCATGTTTCGGTTGTCACCTGCAGTTTATTTGCCCTGATAACACGCTTTTATTTATTGTCTTCCCTCAGAATGGGTGTGGACGGACCCTTTGGCACAGCCAGTGAGGACGTGTTCGACTACGAGGTCAGCATGCTGGTCGGTGCCGGCATCGGAGTCACTCCCTTCGCCTCCATCCTCAAGTCCATCTGGTACAAGTTCAAAATCTCCAACCCTACACTGCGGACCAGAAAGGTAACTTCCTCATGTCCCAGTCATTAAACCTGTATATCCTTTCCACCACGCTGACACACTGCTGCGCCTAATTGATGTGAAACCAGGACCTGTTATTGTCTCTTAAATAATACGTCCATGTTAGAGGATGAGTCATCAGCAGCCTGGCCAGCTCTTTTGTAAGAGGATCATTGTTTAACGTTCCTGCATCTGCTTCCTGGTTTCAGATCTACTTCTATTGGCTCTGCCGGGAAACGCACGCCTTTGAGTGGTTTGCCGACCTCCTGCAGGTGCTGGAGAGAGAGATGGAGGAGAGAGGCATGGGGAATTTCCTCACTTACAAACTCTATCTGACCGGATGGGATCAAAGCCACGTACGTGTGTGACTCAGTCAGACAATCACAGATAAACCGTGTGAGGTCGTTTCAGCTTCGACTCAGCTGTCTGTTTTTGTTTTTGTCACAGGCCACTCATGCCAAGATTCACTTCGATGAGGACACAGACGTGGTCACAGGGCTCAAACAGAAGACTCACTATGGCAGACCCGCCTGGGACAAGGAGTTCGAACAAGTCCGCAAAGAGAACCCCACGTAAGATAAAACCCTCTAAAAGTACCAATACAACAATGTAACAACACTATATTACAAGTAAAAGTCCAGCATTCAAAATCTTGCTTAAGTAAAAGCACAAAAGTATCATCAGCAACATGTACTTTAAGTATCAAAAGTAAAAGTACTGGCTCTGCAGAAAAAAGGGCCTTGACTGACATATTATTATGTTTTACATTAATAGTTAATATTGATCATTGATTGTGTAAGCAGATTTTACTGTTGCAGCTGGTCGAGGTGAAGCTAGTTTTAATTACTTTACATACAGTGGTGGAAAGTACTTTTACTCAAGTACTATACTACAATATTGACTTGACTTGTGTTACTGCTACTTTACACTTCCACTACATTTTAAAAGGTAAATATTGTACTTTTTACTTCACCACATTTATTTGACACCTCAATTCGCTTGTTATTTTACAGATTGAGATTTTACAACAAAATATGATGCATTGTTCAGTTCGCAAAATCTGCTTATCAAATAACTTTAGTCCTTAATGGAGTCCTAAAGGTCTTATTTTATTTTATTTTTAAATGTGCCAGTGCTGTGGAATATTCCAGACTCCACAACTTGTTTAAAGTATTTTCCAAAATCAAGTTTCATTTTTCATACTTCTTATGCAGCAATCTGCTTCACTCTTTCTTGTTTCAAGCCACAGACAGACATTTATTTATAGAACATTTTTAAACAAGAGTTGATCTAAATTTCAAATAATAAGGTTTATAGGACTAAAAAAAAAACAAAACAAAGAAAAACAGAGAGAGAGATCTATATATCCATAATGTAGTTGAGTAGAAGTATAAAGCAGCTGAAAGGTACCTCAGAATTGTACTAAAATACGGCACTTGAGTAAACGCATCAGTTACTTTTCACATTAAAACTTTACCCTCTGAAATCTAACTCTTCATCATGTTTTCAGGTCTGTGGTGGGAACGTTCTTGTGTGGCCCTGCCGCTCTGGCAGATGTCTTGGAAAAGAAATGTGCCAAATACTCAGACGTGGATCCTCGGAAGACCAAGTTTTACTTCAACAAGGAGAACTTCTGAGCGAAAACACAACAGGAGAACAGCGTCTGGGCTTTTTTGAAGGTTCGACATTTGGTGGGGGAATTTTTCTTTCGCCATGAATTGTTGTGAAACAATTGACGATGACAAAGCTGTCTGACAACCTGCAGCGCTAGCTGGGTGCGTTTTGACACACTAGACTATACTGCACACTGATAAAGAGGCAGGGCATGTTGTTTTATCAACACTCCTCAGGGACTGACTTTCTTCACATTTGTTTTTAATCCATGATGAAACCATGAATCATCGTGGCCTCATGAATCACGGTTTATACGGTCATTTACACTCAGATATTCGTATACTCGCTGTTTATTAATTTTAAGCTGCATTTCTGGTGAAGCCCTCGTAGTTCCTGATCAAGGTTATAGGGAAGAACTTTACTGTTACAAAGACCTCAGGACCTCGAAGGTTTCCTCTCTTTAGTACACGAGTTGTTAGTACATCATGTGGAAAACTACCTTTTGTTTTTTTTTCACAATGATTAACTTTTGAATCAAGACAGTTTTCAATTTATAGTACTTCTTTCAGGTATGGTAATTTACAATTTACTACTACAGGAGCTCAGCTAGGGCTTCAACTAACGATTATTTGCATTATCCAATAATCTGCCAGTTATTTTCTTGTGTGAATGTCAGAAAATAATGAGAAATGCCCATCATAGTTTCCCAGCGAGCAAGTTAATGTCTCCAGATTTCTTGTTTTATCCAACCAACACTCCAAACCCCATCCCATAAACATTCAGTTTACTATCACATAAGAACAAGAAAAGCAGCAAATCGGCGCATTTAAGAAGCTGGAACCGGTGAATTTGTGGTATTTTTCTTAACGATTAAATCAGTTAACATCGTTGATTAATTTTCTGCCAATTGACTTCGTTTTAGCTCTAAATCTGCATATTTTCACATTTCTTAAACATCTATTTTCCACTCACGACAGAATTACCTAGAACCAAATAAACTGTAAATAAATGTTTTTTTATTCAATATTTGTTCAATATTCTTGAACTAAATACATGTGATGGAGCTACAGGGTAAAATAAACTATTGTAAGCTCTAAAAATGTGTTTGAAGTCGAAAGTGTAAATAATTGTCACGTTTTTTCTAAAGCTTTACTGTTTTTTTTTTTTTCTGAAGCTTTACTGGTTAAGGAAACGAGTTTCTTGGAAACAATAGTTTATTAACATTATTCGCTTGTATTTCCTTAAGATAAGGTTTACCAGGAGGACAGGCAGTCACGTAGCCTGTGGTAAATCATCCTCTAAGATGTGGAAGCACTTATGATTATTGAAATTATTTAACAATCTGCTGTTTTTAATCCCTTTTCTTGTATACAATTCCAAACTCCCTTTGAATGAATAAATAAAAGCAGTCAAATAAATAAAAGCAGCCAGTGTCTTTTTTTTTTTTTAAAGTTTTATTGACAAAACAATATACAGACAAATAGTTTCCAGAGCCAATAACATGGAAAAACAGTCGGCTTTGGAGGAAAAAGGATGAAGCCTCATGCCTTTCCAGCTCTGGGCTTTTTTTTCTTTTTTTTTTAAGTCTGTCCAGCATTCACCACCATCATCCTCTCAAAGGTTTCACTTTGTTTTTGAATCCACAAGCACCAACCTTACACTTTCACACAGAAAACAGACCATATGATTAAAAAAAAACACTATACAATATTGGTAACTAATGAGACGTCGTCAGACCTGTTCAAGCTGAAGGTGACAGGGTGGAGCAGTTCAGTCCTGAACAAGGAAGGAAAACAGAATCATTTGTCAGAAATTACAGAATTGCTCCATGACGATGCAAGAATCCATCAAAATCTGTGAATTTGTAGTGACGTGAAAGAAATAAAGAAACTTCATCTTGGCCTACCTGAAACCTTTTGAGGTTTTTCCTCAGTCAGACCATCAAGGCGCCCCTCCTGCAGTCTTCTGAATCTGCTCTTTGAGGATGAGGATGCTCTGCCGCTGCTCAGGGGGCAACATGGCGATCTGTTCTGGGGTCAGCTGCAGGACCTGCATAATCAGGGCGGCCTAGAGAGGGACAAAAAAAAAAAAAGATATACGTATATAACATTTAATTGTCATACAGGAGGTAAAATGTGCTTTTCTGCTCTCTAAGGGAACAAAAAATAATGAGGAGTGCTTCTTGGGCGTCTTCACTGGTATTCTTTGGAAACACATAATTAAGAAACGCTTTTATTGTGTTAAAACATCACCAGCTATTGTTGAAGTCAAACAATTGATGCAGCATTTACATACGCCCTGTTTTTTCCCCTCTCAGGTGATACATACTCAGAATGACTTGCAATCAGTGAATGAGAATGCAAAAAAGGATTAGCATTTTGCTTGGAGGCACTTCAACAAGCTACTGACCCTGACAACAGCTGGTTATTGATCAAAGCCTGCTTTATTTGTTATCATGGGGCTGGGGCTAATAGATGAAGTGACACCCACCTTCTCCTGGTCCTGTGTGGAGACCTGGCTCTGACCCGGACTGAAGCCTCCTCCTGATGGAGGAACACCAGAGATACCAGGACCCTGCAGAACAAACACACTGTTAGTTTTCACTGTTTATCAGGGGGGGTTAATGATTATCCAAATTTGAGCAGACAGCACCTTTCTTCCCTCAAATCACACTCACATGATTTTCACAATGTTTTTTAATGAGTGAAGTGAATGTTTATTTAGTCAGTATTTATAGGCTAATAATTGATGAGTCAAAGTAGCAGAGGTTCAAATTCCTTGTGACATATCGAATTTAGATACTGTGTATTCTACAAAAACACGGGGAAAAGAAGTCTTTAAAGTAATTTTAGTAATAATGGCTCATGTACTTCCTCATAAAATGAAATGAATATTGAAATGTTTTGTTACAGTTTTGCGTGGATATTAGTTTTTTTTTTTTTTTTTTTTTTTAAATTGCATGTAGCCAGTTTCATAAAATTAAAAATTGAAAACTCTGGGTAGCTAACGGCCAGAAATAAAAAAACACAACCAAACAGCCAACACAGTCAAAGACGTTGCAGCTGTTACCGGTCTTGCAGGTGGAGGAGCGTTGGGGCCCATGCTATGAGGAACGGGGCCTTGCATCCCTGCCGCCATGGGAATCCTCTGTCCCGTCACCGGACCACGAGCGTCCATCGCCCTCGGGTCACGACCTGCAGAAAGAAACAAAACCACACTTAACCATTCACAGCTAGTGGATGTTGAGTGAATCACGCACAGGACAATTCTGTTTAAATATGACTCAGTCGGTTTGAAGTGAAAGAAAGTTCAATCATTAGATAAAAACCCAAAAATGTAAATAAAAAAAAGGTGTGTTTGCAGCTGAGAGAAGTCGTGTTGGCTTCTAGAAACATTGTGACATGGATGAGGTGTTAAATACAAGGAAATAGAAATGGTTTTAACAAAGTGTAACCATAGTAGCAAGAAACAAAGTGTTTGTCATATCAAACAACTGCTCTTATCCTCTAAAAATACTGTTGTTTGGTTTAGTGGCATTTGGTTTGTCTGCAACTAAACTGAGATCTGTTACAAACTAAATGTTGACTACACGCAAACAATCACATATGAAGTTCAGGTTCTCAAACTATGAAGCGTTATTAGAGCAGCTACCTCTGGTTTCCATGGGGGGTCCCCGTGGCTCCATCATCGGGGGCCCTCTGGGGTCACCCATCATGTTCCGTGGTTCGCCCATGGGTGGGCCTCTCATGTCCATTGGAGGTCCTCTCATATCCGGAGGGGGTCCACTTGACATTTGGGCCATGTGTACGGGTGGGGCTTGGTGGGGTGGTGGAGCTCCCATGTAACCCCGGCTAAATACACGCAGACACAAAATAAAGAGCAATTAAATCTTGAATCTATCCACGTTTCTTGAAATTAAACAGCTAAAATCACAATTACATTTTTTTGGGGTTTTCATTAAATCAAATATGTTTTGATACTATTTATGGCCTGCAATGTTTCAGCAAGAGCCATTTGATGTATTTATACTCAGTAATTACCTCTGAATGGTATTTTCCAATGTTCCATTCAAGTCAAATTTCCTTCACACGCACAGAAACGGTGAATGCATGTGCTACATCAGATCAATATTAAGTCACTGCTAATGCAAATGGAGCATTTCCTACTGCTGCTGCTGCTGCGTCACATTAAAAGAGTTAAACTGGCGAAACATGGGGTGGCGTTTATTGTGAAGCAGCAACAGGAAAAGCAATGTATTTGTCATTTGTTCATCAAAAATGAAAACGAAACAAAACGACGGTCATTTTTGGCATTGCAAAGTAGCAAAGTACAAAGTGTACAAAGTAGCCACTCAACGGGTGATTGAGTTCTTGTATCTGTAGTATCCACGCTTGCTGTTACCACGGTAACCACGAATGTCGCCAAATCAGAACTCACACAACCTGTTCTGGTATCACGGTGAACATCTTACCTGGGTTCTATGACCTCGCCAGTGACCGACAGCAGAGTTCCTCCTCTGGGATCATTAGGACCATCTCCCAGCAGGCCTCTTGGGGGGATACCGCCTGGTCCTGAGAGGAGAGTGTCAAACATTCAACCACATGAAAACACTTAGAAGTTTTTCCTCTTCATTGAGCAGGAAATGTTTCATGAATAAACCATTGATAATAGGCTGCAAGTCTCAACAGGCTGCAGTTCCAGGTAAGGGAAAGCACACACACACACGCACGCACGCAGCTATAAAAGGATGAGTGTTTGTTGAGGATAGATATCTCAGGAAACAACCAGAGCTGTTTGGAGGTTGATAAAGCACACAATAAAACACACAGTGACCACTTCCTGATGTCACAACACACAGGGAGACATCAAGACAAGAGTGGGATCAGGAACACAAAAATGCAGGGAAAAGTTGAAACATTGTGGTCTCCTATCAAAATTAAGAGGGAGGTTATAGATTAAAAAACACAAGAAAACCCGTCTTTAACAAACCCTCTATTCCCACACAGATTCAGAAGGCCTACTTGTGTCTTGTAACTCTGGTGTTATTTGGCCATGAGAACATCATGATGGGAGGCATGCAGAGAGAAGATCAAGTACAATGGGTGTGTCACTGTTCAATGATGTATGCAACAGCACGTATACTGCAGGTACAACGACACCATCCAAAGGTAAACCATAGGGCACAATATCTGAATAAAGTTCAATAAGGCAGGTTTATATTTCCTGTCATGTGAGCTATGAAATAATTAGTCTAAATGTTTCATCATCTAGAAAAAAAAAAAAAAATCAGATGCACAGCTCAGGGCTCTTTGGAAAGGTTTGAAAACACTTGGCACCCCTTTCTAGATTATTATACAAACAAATTTGATGCAAACACTTTAGATTAGTAGCCTCCCACCCTCCTTTCTTGTCAATTGTATTACCTACTTTGCCTTCATTCGTTCATTTTGTTGCAACTACAAATACAAGTAATTCATGTATGTAAGGTGTGCAGGATATGGTATCCATGTACGCCATTTATACAATTGTGCCTTTTTGTTACCTTTTGTCCTTTTTTTCCCCCCCATTTAATTTTTTTTCCTCTCACCGAAAACTCAATAAAAACAATTTGAAATAAAATAAATGTTTCATCATGTGATGAGATGAATGTAACGCTCCTGTACAGCTTTAATGCACAAGAAGGTTCGTTGGTAGCTTACTTGCTTCACGCTATCTTACAGTTAAATGACAGCCAGAATACAGACTCCCTGATGTAGTTTTACCTCAGTCAAAATGAACATGGCGTAAATGTGGCTCATTTTACATGTTAGTAGGATGCAATGTTTATTTACGCTGGAAAAATATTAAATGAAAATAAAAATAAAAAAAACGGTCTTTCTGTCGGTCCTCTTGGTTTGGTCGATTTTAGATTTAACAGATTCAAGGTAAAGGTAGGCAGCATTAAATGGCACTTTAATATGGATTTTCTTCTGTTATACTGGGAACAGCTGACTGCGATGAGAGCCCAGGGCTGGTAAAAAAATAAAATAAAATAAAAAAAGGATCAGGTTGAAGAAATTGCTGTGTGTGGGCTGCTGTCAGTGGAACTAGTGTGGAAAAAGGGCAAGAAATTGGACAGATTTTTGACAACTGATCTTGACAAACACGAAAAGGGGAGGAAGCTTGATTTTCCAAGATTCCTTGAAAGTAACATGCTGCTTGAAAGCATACTCAGCGACTGACTCAGTTTTCTGGGAGAAAACAGAAAGCAGAGCAGCTCCTTCGCTTCGATCAGCGAGCATGACATATGTCATCTCACGTGCTGTATAGTATATAGAGCTGCTGCACAGCTGCAACTAATGACATTAAAACTGACAAAGCCAAGACGACAAAAAGGTTCAACATTGTACATTCATACACATGCTTAACATTTCTAGTATGAAAAGTCCGTTGTGTATCTTTAACTATATATTCTTCTTTGATGTATGTTTAACTGAAGGTCATGTGTGAACAAAACTGTAATATCCATAAAAAAAAAAAAAAAACTTGGCTTTAACACTGACAAAGTAATCATGCAAAAACATTTGCGTTTTGAGTTATCGCTTTTACTTTCTCCTGGCACCTGCCCCAAACCCGTATCTGTTCACACGCAGTGACACCACCATCCTCCCACCCTCGACATGACACACTCTGCTTCAGTAATGATAATGCTCAGAGATCATAATCTTTATACAAAACAGGCTCAAAAACTACCTTAAAGGGCTGAATGTGTAACGGCAAAATGGCTCATATTTGATTACAGTGGACATGCAGTCGAACAAACTGTAGAAAGCTAACACTAAATCCCAGAAGTGCTGTATATTTGGACAGTGGCCTTAAAAGTCCATAAAAGTCCTACGACCTGACTGGAGAACTGAAGGAGTACAGTGATACCTTGAGGCCGCTCGATAGCAGCTTGCCCAGACGATCCTGTGGGAGAATGCTGAAGGTTTCCTGAGCCAGCATTAAAGTGAAAAGAACAGGAGACACAAGACTCAAGAGAGCAAAGCAGGACTTTAAGAGCAGTTTGAAGCGTGCTCATGACATTATCTTATGCACACACAAACGCACACAGAGGGGTGAAGAGGGAACTTTTAGAAACTTAACATTATGTAAATATATTAGATGAAGGCTCCACAGAAACACTGAGACAATAACATGCCAAACATTTAGGAAGATCCTCCAGTCACCGGCGATTATTCTGTGCTGCTCATAAAGCACCTCGACTAATTACAAGGCTCTGGTGACACCTAGTGATCCCAGTGAGCCATGACACATGCAAAGCTTTAACATAAAATGAGGTAAAGGCATTCGTTCTGCTAAGAAATGTTTTGTTTTTTTGTATTTTACTTAAGTTGCTGGTAATGGGGGCACTGCAGTTATGGTTGTAGTCAAAATAAGTGCAGTTTGACGCATGTAACTACTGAAATAACTGATGAAAATATGTGACTGTAGCTTTGTTTGCACCTGCTACATGACAGTTTAATGTCACTTTGACTTCTATAAATATATATAAATACAAGCAAATGTTTTTGGTTTGGCCAAATCTATTTTGATGAACTGCTTAAATAAAATTTGAATAGGAAACACTGCACTGTGGTGGTTCTTTGGAAAAACTGCAAAGCAAAAATAAGATTGACCCTGTTTTTGGTGCAATCTGCAGATAAATCATCATGTTCATTGTTGGTTTACCATTAAAGACAAAAACAACTTGTTAGGTGGAGTGTGGCACCTGAATAATCATTAGTGTGTGTGTGTGTGTGTGTGTGTGTGTATATTCTTAATTTGACATTTACAGATTATTGAATGGTTAACTACTTTTGGTAAATGTCTTAAATTACTTTGAATTTACCAAAAAAAGACTTTGTTTTCTATTATCATTAAAAAATGTATAACTCTTTGTCAAACATAACATAAACCAAATTCTTAAAAACTTTGCACATCTTATCAGTGAAACTGTCCACATCAAAAAGAGGGCAAATCACAACAGAGACTAATAAGAGGCAGCTACAGACTACAGACTAAAGACTATAGACAACTGTGTGGAATCAACTGAGCAGATATGACACATTCAAACACAACTGCAGTAAATATACAGAATTTCACACACAAAGGATTTTGGTTGCAGATGTTGCGGCTGATGAGAGTGGGATAAAGATTTGGTAAGCAATCAGTTTGTTGTCAAGTGGACTCGGGTGCAATGAAACACTCACACCTCTCACATTAACCATCAATGACCTTAGTAATTGATATTTGGAACATAGGGGTGACGCTACCACAACCAGTTGGTGATGCAAGTATGCAGGCTGTCTGATGATTACCTGTAGGTCCCACTTGTCCTGGTGCTGGTCCTGGTCCCGGCCCTGGTCCCGGTCCGGGTCCTGGTACAGGCATTGGTCCAGGGACAACACCCATGTTGGGAGGCTGCATCATTTGAGGGGCTCCATTGACGTGCATTCCAGGCTGATCACATGACAAAATAAAAACAAATACATAATAAAACATAAATAATCTTCATCTTGAGAGCCATTATTTACAGAATGAATCTAATAATATTAATTCTGAGACATAACCTTATTTAAAAAAAAAATTTAAAAAAAAACACCTTTTGCTATCCCATCTTTCTTGACTTGTAAAATAGTATAAGATGATTCACTTTACTAAAGTCTTGATTACAGAAATGTAGATTAAAGAGAGGAGATAGACTGTGCATGATGGGATATAAACAAAGGAATTTCACTCTTATTTTTTTTTTCCTACACTGAGTACAATATAAAGATGTGTTGATGTACGGTCACATTACATTTCTGTCCACTTAATATTCGCTCCATCACCCACTCACCTTTGACCAATTTTGTTTCATCAACATATTTAGTAAATGATCACACTACCAGACTACGAACAGTAATATTGCTCTCCGACACTGACTCTCACCAGTATTTATTTATTTCCTGCATCAGAGCCGAGACATTGCGTCCTTTTTCAGGGTAGAGCGCAGGGCTGTTTTGTTGAACAGAAGTGTAACATGACCGTTACTTTAGAGACTGAAAGACTGCTCTACTTACCACAGGCTGCGGCTGAGGCACTGGCACGCTGGGCTGTGCAGGAGGTGGATTGACGGGTGGTGCTCCTCCACCCTGCCCGCTGGGATCAGAGGCGGGACTGGAGTTTGACGGTGGAGCATTTTCTGTAGATGGATGATATGGAATAGCATCTCTCAAAACTTTGTACTGGCCCAAAAGTGCAGACTAGCTTTCAACTCCTTCGACTAATGACAAGGTGACTGAATGTTTTTATTTTGACCTTGCTTCAAATAAACTCTCTCACCAAGGCTATCTCAGGGTCAACAATCCGCATGACTACTTGGGCCTGCAGCAGAGCATAGGCCAGCTGAGGGTTCTGCAGCAGCATGTTCCTCGCCTCCTGGGGACTGTTCTGCACACACAGCTGGAGAGAGAAATCAGAAATATGATATTATAGCCTGCGTGAAAAATCACAATTGGGCAGAGCAAAAAACAAAACTTAGGAGCCATCCCTTTTGCATTAAAAAAAAAGCTGTTGTGAGCTTTTACTTCCTGACAGGTTAGACATACCCTTGTAGTTTTTGTTACCCAATTACGATTCAGATACATGTCCATAACCAACCAAAGTGGCTGCATCAGCACAAAACATTAGACAAAGACGCGCAACAATAACTGTGGGATCAGAATCGGAGCCCGAACACTCACACTCTGATCAGCATATGGAGCTGTCCTACTTGACACAAGCTTTGGTGCAACAAAACACTTTTCCAGTCGCAGGAAAAATGTCTGCAGTGTGGTGTTTCTTTGAGCTTAATGAAGCACACTGCCAGATGTGCAAAGATAAGGCTTCTCTGGCAGAGCTGAGCACGACAGACTGTACAGCACAGACAGTTAATGAAAGGGAAGGGAAGAGCATCTGCATACAGTTGTCAAGGAGGTGGTTCAAATTGAGATAAACATTTGTGACCATCTTTTTTTGGGGGGACTAAAGTGAGTAAGCAGCATTAAACGTACAGTCTGAGAACGAGACTTTTGGGAAAAACTATAATATTTTTAATTATATTAGATTCCTCATTACATTTCTTTTGCTACTTTCTTTAATTTCACTTTCTTTGTAATATCTGAAAACCTCAGATCTGCCTTAACAGAAGTAGCAGAAGCCAATTAGCATCAAAATGGTGAAATGCTGCAATATGTGAAGGCCAGACACTATATCTTTTGCCCTATTCTGAGGAGACTGTACTGTTATACAAAGATCTGATCATAAATTCACCAGAATAATACATAAATGCCATTGATGCACCAGTTCCAGAGATCGATTCAAAATACCAGAGACTAGGCACCATAACGGCTTATTAACCTTTTCAGTCTGTGGCCAAAAACGCAGTACATTTAACATTTATCGGACTCCTAAAATCTCTCATTAGCTTCAAATATGGATGTACAGCACTTTTTCAGAATAACTAGGAATTTGAAAATAAAGAAAAATTTGGTGTAAAAATCTGAATTCAAGATTTATGATGGATTTTTTATATATATATATATATACACACACATACACACGTAGAATTTAGGTTTGCCTTGAAAAAAAGTTACAAAATGCTTTTGATCAGATTTCTGAAGTTGTCAAAAATGACAGCTCATTACAGAACAGTAATCCAACTAATCTGACATAACCAATAAATAAAATGTGAATTATTTACAAAAGCAGCATAACCAATAAAAAACAGAGGGAACTATTCAGTGAGCTCTTTACAGCCTCTAGAAGAAGTAGAACGGGACACAACCTAACTTTGATGCTCACATGTCGATTCGATTGCCATAATAAACACACAAGGAGGGGTTACAAACAACCATGATAGCTCATTTTAAACTGTGAGCGGACTGACAGGGTTAAGCAGTACTCAGGATGGTTCTGGCCTTAGTAAGTGCATCTCTTAATTTAGTAAGTAAAAAAGTGTAGAGAAGCCTGGAAGATGAATTCAATCAAAGCAGTCAACTTCTCTCTGGAAGTGCTAAATGAATCAATTTAAAATGTCTATACGGAGAGGAAAGGCCAGGTCAATCCACGCGAGTCCCACACAAGAAGGAGCTGAAAGTAAAAAACTGAGGCAGTAAACCAGCCTACCTTCATCTGTTTCATAAGTTCAAACATCTGCTCAGGTGGCAGACTGGCCACAGCTCTGCTGATGGACTCTGGGGCTTCCTGTGGCTGGATGCTATCTCCATAAGGAGACTCAATAATGGGGGCTCCTGTTCCCAAACCTGTGCAAGACAGAAATAGCAAGTAACTGTAGCTTTGCACCAACATCTCTCAGTCAAATTAAATACAATACCTTAGTTTGAAACAATGCCAAGAGGAAAGAAATTCTTACTTTTGAGCTCTTCCTTGTTTTTCTCACTGGCTGCGTTGTCAACGCGGAGAGCCCGACCACTGAACTCTCTCCCGTTCAGGTTCCGCATGGCACTGAGGGCCGTCTCCTGGTCTTGATATTCACAGAAGCCATATCCCTTTGGCTTTCCTGTCTCCCTGTCATATACTAACCTGAGAACAAGAAGACACATATGATCATGTCTGCTACTCCACATATTAGAACTAGGAAAATCACAATAACATATGCAACCATTAAAACACCACAGTGTTTAATAGGACAAAAACTGACTCTTGTATCTGGGCTTTGCAGCACATAATGATGGCTAACTTAACGCTAACAGCATTTAAATGGTACCCTCTTTCACTCACCTGAAGCTGACAACAAGTCCGACTTCAGAAAAGATGTCTTTCAGCTGTTCTTCTGTGGCTTCATACGGAATGTTTCCCACTAAAATAATTATGAGATATGACATAACATTAATATGACAATAAAAATACATTTACTTTTTCATTTAAAGATTTGTTTTCTCGTTATTCAGGTAACGTTAGCTAGAGGTAAGTTTGTTCCCTCGTTGCCTCGCTAACGTTAACACTAGCCGGCTATCTATGTTAGCAAGCTTTAATTCATTAGCCGTTGCTTTATCAACGTATTATGTAGCTAACGGATACGACTGCCTGCAACCGAGCAAGTAACGACGGCAGCAAACTTACCGAACACTGATCGTAATGAACGATCAACGGCTGGGTCTCTATTCGCGGCGGCAGCAGCGGCGGCGGCAGCAGCCGCGGCAGCAGCTACGTTCGCCATTTTGCGGACACAAATTAATGTGACACCAGGAAATTAGAATGAGACCATATCCGTTTGTGGGAAAAGGCCACATTCAAATAGCCTACCAACAGTGCGACCTTTCCTACCCTCTTGACAATTGACACTATAATAGTGTTTGTCTCTTTAATAATTAATTAGCAATTAACAATAATTATCTGAATGCGGGCTTCTCCGAAGAACAGACAGGGTCATAGTGGTCAGCACAAATTGGTAGGAAAAATAGATGGCGCTGTTGTCCGCGGTGACTTGTTTGGTGCGCCTTCCAGACAAAAATATGAACTGCTATAAACTGGTAATTCCTCAGTTAGTTCAAAGTAAAACAAGTGAGTAGACGAACCCGATATGCTCCGGAAGATCCAGTTTTTCTACAACAGAAGATTTGGTGAGTAATTATTTGGGTATTAGGAAGATAACTCATTCTTAAATTGCTTATTAGCTAACTAATGTAAATTTAGACGTTGGGAATGTCATGGGCCTGTTGATAGTCAGTTAGCAGTTAGCACCTGTAAAGCCCGATGAAATACACAAGTTTGGATTGAGACCAGACACATGTAAATGAGGTCATTAATATCAACCAAAACTTAATTTATCAACTGGTTATCCATACATTGGCATGGACTGTCCTCAAGAAATTGATGTTTGACTAAATGTATCCATGTATGTAGTGAACTTGAAGTATAAAGTATGGTGGCTGGTGCACCTGATAATCACACACCTGTTCCCTGTTAATTATTATGAATTACTAAATTGATACATTTAGAATATGGTTTATGTAATTAAAATATGTCTTAAATGATGGATAAACCCTAACCCTACAGACACATTTGTTTAATGTAAAGACACATCTTCTTAATTTAAGTCATTAGGTCAACATTTTGAACCACAAACAAACAAACAAACAAACAAACAGGCGCCACTTCTTGCTCACAACACTGACCTATGAGGGTCCATGTGGGTTTACTATAGTTTATTCATATTTTCACCAATTGTTTCAGGAACATTGTATCATCATTTAAGTAATATTCCAGTGGCACATCCAGCCTCCATATATGTCTAATAACAGTTATGTTTTCAGTGTTTAGATTTCTTATCTATCTCTATATCCATAAACTCATAAACTAATTTCTAGAGATGTGCCAGTATATCAGCAAACTGTATGGTATCAAAAAAAAAGAAATGTCTATCTTTTTCTGCTTTGTGTCAGGTTTTTTCAAATTGTTTTGGACATGGTTTTGCTTAGTGTTATGTTGACAAATTGCTTGGTTGAGTCTACAAACTGCATTTTCTTTATTGGTACAATAAACAACAGTCATCAGTATAAATTTGCTATGAGGTAATGCTTTGGGTACCATCTCTGATCTTAAACTTCATTAGTTGTTTCTTCTCCCAGCGCCATTGGTTAGTTGGTTGTTTGTCTTTATCTGAAAACTGTTTTCTTTTTTACAAAAGTTGGTGGGCACTGTAGGCTGTAGCCTACATTGGTGGTAACAAAACAGAGATATCAGAATAACAGAGATAGTAGTCTGAATGCTAGGGGTATGTTTGCAGAATCACAAAGTCAATATACCTTAATATTTAAGTGATATAAATTATGGATTTGGACGTACCAGCAAGTTGGAGAACTGTGAGGGTTTTGCGCCATACCACATAATTATCTTTACCCTAACTAGTATATATACTGTATAGGTTTATCTTTTTTTTTTTAATTCACCAACTACATACAACATTCGTTGTTAAAGTAAACTGTAGAAACACAAGTCACATAGAGAGAGCAAACAGCAGCAAAAGGTGGCAGATTTCACTGTAACATTTGCGCAGTCCTGATGTATACAATCAATGTGATATGGCTAATTATTAGGGCTGCAGTCCATTAATGCAGTCCACTTTAACACCACTGCAAACTACAACCTCAATAACAAACATATAGTTAAATTAATACCTGTGATGGTGTCAATCAAAACTGAACATCATTATCTTTGTAAAAGTAGAAAGAATTTTTGGCCATGAAATGTATTTTCTAATTTTGCCCTATTGATGCCGATTATGTTGTTTTGTCTTTTAAATCAATATCGATTGATTTATTTTATGAATAGATTATTAATATCTGGCGGAAGCATTGTCAGGAAGGAAAAATCGTACTGGTTCCACTGGGGCTCGAACCCAGGACCTTCTGCGTGTAAAGCAGACGTGATAACCGCTACACTATGGAACCAGCTGATTGTTTGTGGTGGCAGATTACATATAAATGTGTGTGAACGGATTCAATGTGTCTATGACGGTCAGTACAGTCTTGTCTTTGCGTTATGATAAGACAACGACAACATCGACAATCCGCTGACATTCACTCAACCTTCCTGTAACGTTAAACTGAGTATCAGACTTTCTGCAGGCTTTCGTAGCTGCAGGCTGCGGTTTAGCGAAACAACATATCGGCCAGCCTCAGTCTCCCCAGTAAAGTCATCTCGCTTGGATGCTGACCTAGCGTCTTAGCTGCTGGTGTTTTGGTTCAGTTGCGGGTCGAGCCCTCTTGGGACGTTTTGCTTTTGTCGCCGGTTACACGGTACGGTAGCTAACATGCAGCACATGAGCTGAGCTGAGCCAGCTATGACCTGAAATAATCACGCTGGGCGAGTCGCCTACATCTATCTGTCTGTCTTTCCAGCCTGCCGCCTGCATGCACTGGAACTAACATGTTGATGAGAAAGGATGTGCGTTTGTATGTTTAATAAGCTGACTTGGCTTATCCACCTAGTTAAGTGTGTGCATTTTCAAACTTGGGGTTAAATGTTGTTACTGTAAAACAGGACACTGTCTGATGCATTTTACCAGCTTAGGTTACCAGCTTAGGTAATATGACAGTACTCAGTGTAGTGTCAAAAAAGCTGTCTGACACTGAGACCTCACACAAAAGGTTCAAAATTAACTTTTTTCTCCACCAACCAAATGGCTAGTGGAATGTTCAAATTTTACCAGCCACTCAATAGATTACCATTGTTTTTTTTTTTTGGCTGGTGAGTGAAGCAAATCTACGGGCCACTTGCATATTTTACCAGCATTTGTCTGGTGGATGGTGCTAATTTTGTTCACTGCCTCACACACATGATAAATTAAAGACGAGGGTAAGACATTAGTGTACATGGCATGTTACCATATTTAAAAAACAAATCTCATATACAGTGTTTAAAAACAAATAGGGACTGTGTACTGTGTGCAATCTAGTCAAACACATTTGAAGTTTATGTTTAATATTTTACAACTGACACAGCCCACCTCAAAGGTTTAAACATTACACATCACTGATTGTTTGTGACAATCAGTCAAGCAAATTAACACAGCAGAGATTAACAACATGACTATAGTATAGTCTAAAGCTGATCAACAGTTACAGCCACTTGTCACCTTTTTAATGCAAGGTCATTAGTCCAGCTTAGAATAAAGGCTATAACTGCAAAGTCAATGTCTCCGACCTATTCATAGATCTGCATCTCCTCATACAGATTTTTGTTTGCAAACTGCTGTATCACGTATGCATGATACAGCTCATCTCAGCAGAGCTCGTTTCTCAGAGTGCTCCTGCTCTGTGATTCTATCAGTTATATCTGCGAGTGTTTCTGCTGTGGTCTCTGCATCAAATGCAAATGGATCTGTTAAGAGTTCAAAACTGAATTTCTAAACCTCACAGTCACAATTCTCCTGCTAACTTCTCCTGCTAACTTCTGCTCACTACTGTGAGTGTGCTTGTTACTGTTTGAGGAGCACCAGATTGCATTCAAAGCCTCTCTAAATGTCCATCTCTCGTGTGGGGTCTGAAATCAGAGACGGCCTGTTCTGAGTTTCCTCTCCTTCCTCTCTTGAAATTGTCTGCCCTCAGCATCGTCCTTCCATTTTAGCATTTTGACTGTAGCTCTCCAGCTTCCTTAGGTGCCATTGAGGGAAGGGCAGTAAGGCTGCAATGGAGAATGTGGGGATGACAGCTGCATCTGTTTATCATGTGGGGTACAATAGCACACCTTGAGAGGCAGCCAGAGCTTGTATTCTCACTGATACCGGCTCAAACACAGCGGGCCAAAATTAATAGACAAGGCAGATTCATATGTGAGCAGGATCAAAATTCAAGACGTGCTAGATCTATTCCACAAGCTCTGAATTTTACTGACATGCAATATGTGCATGTGATACTAGAAAGCAATATTTGCTGGTGTCCAATATCATAGTTGAAATGTAAAATAAACATTTCAAATTAAACATGAATAGCTAATATCCATGTAGGGCTGCATCTAACTATTATTTTCATTAGCGATTAAACTGACGAGTGATTCCTCGCTTGATCAATTTATCATCTGATCTATAAAATGTCAGAAAATTGTGAAATCTTCAAATAGCTTATTTTGTCCGACCAACAGACCAAAACCTAAATATATTTACAACAATATAAAACAGAGAAAATTAGCAAATACTCTCATATGAGAAGCTGCAACCAGAGAATATTTGGCATTTTAGCTTGAAAAGGATTAATTGATTATAAAATTGTTGCTGTTTGATTTTCTGTCAATTAACTAATTGATTAATTGACTAATTATTTAAGCTCTAAATCCATGTTCGTAATCTTGTAACCAAACCATAGGCTTGTTTTCAGAAACAATAGCCTCTCAGTTGAAGCAGTTTCTAAATAGATCTTTATGATTTTATTTTTGGTGTTTTAATGAAATCAGTGGTTTAACATAGTGAAGGGGTAAATCTGTTGCTGCGGTCCTGTTTTAGTTATTTCTTTTTATTATTAAACTGAGTATAAAATATGTTCTAGTGAATCTCGATAGACGGCCTCCATCACAACTCCAGCGATTGGCCTTAAAGATGTCCTGTGGAGTTTTCTTGTAAACAATGTTTTCATTCAACAAAAACACATTGTGTGTATCCTTCAGGTCTAACAAACATGTTTAATGCATTTCCTTCCTCAGAATATTTGTAACGCTGATTTTTAAAAATATTTTAAATCATGCATTGTTTGCTTGCAGTCTCCTTCTTGTTGTTGCTTTTGCTGGCTCATTGCTACGTTTGTTGGCTTGTTACCTTCACCAGCTGTCAGTCTGTGGAATAATGTGAAACCATCCAGGATGTTAAAGGTTCTCTTTAGAGGTTTTGACCTCTAGTAGCGTGGGGAGTAGTGGGTCCCCATTTTGTTTGTCTCGTGCACAAAAGTGAATGTGGAAACAGAAGTCATTACACATTTAAATTTCGGCCTTTTGGAGATTATAAACATAGACAAAGCACAGTGAATTTATCTGTTTAATAATCTGAGTGTCAATCCGAAGGCGAAGGTTTTTTACTCCCACACACTACCAGATAAGGTGTGCCCATGTGAGTGGTAAACTGCCTTGTTTGGTGCAGACTGTCTACAATCAGTCATCATGACTAAATTAGTGTTACAGTGGGACTTTCAACCATGCAGTGTGTTCCCAGTTTAACAGGGCACACCATTTGCTGTTAGACGTTTGATGGCCCTCTTCTTGCACACTTGACACGTGATTCCAATAACTCCCTGCAGAGAGGCTGGCCTGCAGAGCCTCTGTAGACTATCTCAGCTGACACAGACAGCGCATGCCGTCTCTATCAGTGGCATCTATAGTGTCCACCTCCTGAGTGTCCATGTTACTCTTACTGGTCCCGTCTGTCTCTGGCATCTGGCATAAAAAGTCAGTCTACTACAATTACACAAGAACATTTTATCAATCAGTCCTCGTGGTGTCTGGCCATGCAGGCAATTTCAGTTTTATGTGGCAGTGTTTTCATATTCCCACCTCTGAATCTTCTGACAGCATCCCAATAGAATCAGGGTGAATACAGTTTTCATTTGTGCTGCTAAGAAAGTTTGAAAATTACATTTGAAAAACTCAGCTGCAGTGTCCCAGTTACTCTGGATAATCCACAGACCTCACTGTCAACAGCTTCCATAGGGTCTGTTTCTTCAGTAGAAAATACAGTATTTCCAATGAAATGTGCTCACAGTGAGGTCTGTAGATCATCCAGAGTAACCGGGGTATTGTTTCTGGAAAGACACGTTACTTTTGAGTTTTTCATGCTACATTTCCATAAATGACGTTCACCTCATTGCAGTGTGTGTGCTGTGTGTGTGTTTGTGTGTGTATGTGTGTTTGTATTGTGGGTTAAATGACCATACAAGTTTAGAGACTGTGATGGTGTCTGGAAAATGACCAGCTTGTACTTCAACACCACTTCAATGAAAGCAATGTCCATTCATGGCAGAGGAAGCTGTCCTAAATCAGCCATTCTCAACCAGTGGGCTGTGGCCTCAAAGCGCCATCTGGTAGGCTGCAGAGGCAGTGGTACTGCTAAATGGTTACATTAAAATTTTAAAAAGTTTTTTTGTAGTTATTTTTATATCTAAATGTGCTCAAGGATTCACAACGTGACCAACGTGTTTTGCCACTGTTAGCTAGCTAACGTTCCCTCGGATGCAGTGACACAAAATGGATCGGTTTTTGAAATGAAAAAGGGATGTGGGAGATAACCCTGCGCCAGTAAAAGCTCCAAAGCGTGTGGTGAGGAAATATGAGCCTGAATACATTAAATGTGGATTCATAATGGCAGGCAGCACAAAGCACAGTGTGTTGAATGTGGTGAAACCCTGGCGCTAAAACCATCAAAGCCCCAGAGATTGTTTTTAACAATCAGAAGTGGGCCTGAAGTTACAAAGGTTGAGAACCCCTGTCCTAAATAATGTCCAGCCAGTATCTGTGGCTGTTGTCCGCAGAGGCCTTTAGTTTGCTGCGGTGCCTCTGACAGACCCTTTAGGGAACATCTCAGGTACTGCTCCGGTACTGTCTCTTGAGGCACAGGGAGCATGGCTTAACCTTTACAGTGCAGATGAGCTTCACAAGGCTATGAGACTATGTGCACTATATCAAAAACTTGTTGCACTGAGACACGGCCTACCCAACCTCAGACCATTACGTGCTTCCTTCTTGGTGTATTCTCACATCCCACCGATTAAGTCTTGACCCTTTTACTGGGCCTTTAACTCACTAACAACAGACCTGATTTGTTCACTGACTTAAGCTACTTTTACACGCCTCTAATAAGTTGCCAGGATGTCCTGACCTCAAGTGTCCGGCCAAGGTATCTTTGTAAGAGGTCTGTGTGTAATTACAGCAAAGAAAACTTGATTGTGCCAGCTTTGTGTGCATCCATCTCACTGAATGAGACTTATTAGCGCTCCAGTGTTTTGCCTAACTTCTATATTTGCACTGTTGGAACATCTAGTTTGTCTCGTCTGTGTCATGTTGCCAAGAGAACAAGGACTAGCTGTTTCTGATCAGTTTACCGTACATGAGCTCCCTCCAAACACCTTTACAATCTGTGATTCATTAGTGAAATAACAATACACTTGTCTGCAGGTTTGCTGGCATTTGTAAGGCTAAAATTTCAGCTATCAAATACACTCTGCGTGTATTGGATGTCTACAGGTGATGGCAGATACTGTGATTCAATTATGTTAGGTGGTTATAAATATAAACTGATTATGAGACAATTGTCTCCTGGGCACAAACATCTAAAAGGCGCCTCGAGTGTAGCAACAGACCCCCACACTGTTTGTGCTCATTTTGTGTCTGTTTGAGCAACATTTTGCACCTAAACTTCAGCCTTCACCCCTCTCCAAAAATATTATACAAAATACTGTACAACACAATGCAAAATAATATAGAAACTGTAGCCTAACCGATACAGGAGGCAGATACTGATATTGATATTTGAGAGTTTAAAAAAATCTGATAATGATTTATCGGCCAATATTTTTTGTTTTTTACACAACCCATAACGTAAATAATAATTTATGATGAAGTTCCAATTGTGACCAAGAAATGTTCGGGGTGGGACATTTTACAGTTACAAGTATAAACTTGTCATTATACACTTTGATAGAGTGATGACATTGTTTCAAAACACATCTTTGGCATTTCTGTACTTCAATTTCATTCATCAGCTGATATACGCCGATACCAATTCATCTGCAATGAGCTAATATTGGCCTGGCCGATTTATCTGTCTGGCTCTAATGGAAACCCACCAAGAGGAACCTGTGGTGCAGGTTATATTTAAAGCAGAGTTACTCAGCTGTCAAACATATGTAAACTGCTTGACCAGTTGTAACGTAGGTTTACTGTAGCCTATGTCTGAATAAATATCAGATGGGATTCGGAATGGGTAGATACTCAATATTGAAAGATATGCAGCAGTATCAGTAGCAAAACAAAAAACAAAACAAAAAAACAACAACAAAACAAAAAACAAACAAGAAATGTTGGTAACATTCACTTCAAACAGATGCTCTGGCTCCTTTGGGCCCCTGAATCTTTTCCCAGCAGGTCCATTCAATAATCAGCCATTGTAATCAAATATTAAACACGTCATGTAACTATTGCCTATTTTGGCTTTAATAAACCAGTGGGTGCACCTGCCAATTGTTGGACACTTTGATTGTAAACACTTATCTTTTTTTTAACTTGGTTGGCCCCATTGGGAATTAAATCAGAGTCTGCTTTGTGCCATGATAAATTGGGCTGTACATGATGAAGTCTAAATGGCAAAAGAAGTGCTTTTGAAATTGTTTGCAACTTATCATTTTCAGTGTGACAGCAGGCCATCAATATATCGTTAAAGTAATGTGTGGTCAGGACTTGAAGCCATTCTTATTCAACATTTATTTCACACCCTTTTTAAGTGTCCTCCAAGCAGAATATCTAAATCACTGTTGAATCTTTGGGTGTAAAAGGCGAGACAGTCTGCCCTATAAGGACTATTTATTATCTGACTCCAGCGAAGTCCCCTGCAATTAGAGATTCAAACCCACCGAGCACCGGTCTGTTTGTTATTCACCTGTAGGGCTTTACCCGGCGCTAGGACCCAGGGTGCGCGATTTTCATCCCCAGCTGCTGCAGACCGAAAACTGGCAATAAGGGAAGATCGCGAGGACAAGCCAAAATTGCATACTGTATTCATTCTACTTCAAAATCACATCCCTGGCCCCGCACGGACGCCTCTGTGGAGACAACAATAGCTTGTTGCGTTGTGTGCGGGCTTTGTGGCTGTAGACAGCTCGGAGCGCAAGGTAAGACGGTGCAATACCATGCGATTACTAATAACAAAGGCGTTACGGGCGAGCAGGGGGCATTAAAGGGGGCATTGCACAACGCTATTGAGGGCGAGTAAAACTCTGCCAAACTTTGACCTGGATATCTGTATTTTCTAGTTGTTGGTGTCTTGCGGGAGCCACGGTAGTTGCGGTGATGTCTCGCTGTTTTCCCACGGCAATATGTAGGATCGTGTCACATGTATGGACAAGCCAAGTTGTGTATCGAGATGACATACTTGAGTCTGCTGTCCATGCGTGTCGGCTGTGGATGCAGTAGGGTATCCAAACGCTGACACAGTAACTATACATGAAGTGATGCATTTCTATTTCACACAAATATTTAACATCATCTGGACGGCGCATCGGGCCATCCATTAACCTGGCAAATAGGAACATCACCCTTCACTGTTTCTGTGATCGGCTGCCATCCTCCCTGCGTTTATTGTGGAATAATTCATTACTTATACCAAGATGGAAGAATAATGCGCTTGATTTTTACTCAGCGTTCACCCCCCGCCGCCTTCCCAGCCTCGACATTCAATATTGACCAGGTGAACCACGAACTTAGACGGGACATCCTCATCGCTGTAAACCATGGCGGCCTAAATAGGGTCGATAATCTCCAATATGACTCACAGATAGATGACCATGTATGCCCACTTTGAAGACGACATTCCTAAAAAATCAGGCCTTCGAAATAAACAACGTGCCTTCTTCATCTGTGCTATCGCAGTTGTCATAGTGCATGTGCGGAATACCACATCCCTGCTCGAGAGATTTATTGCATGCATAACAAGTTTTTTTTAACCCCACAGCTTCAGACATCCGATGTGGAGCCTCTGAACCAAACTCGTCTATAATTGGCGAAGCCCCGAGCAGCCGGTCACTACCGGGATAGCTCTTGCGCGGTCGTTGAGGTCTCCGGGTTACCCCGGCTCAGACACAATGCGATGTGTCAGCTGCCGACTTTGTGATACTCCTGCTTCACGCCGACACGGTTCTCTACGGCGTTCCTCTTTTTACTGATCGGCGTTTTTGGTTTCCCAATTTCACGTTTGGCCATCTGTCAACGATTTGGCTGCTTGCACGCAGCCATTACTGAGCGAATGGCGAAGGGCACGTTAGAAGCTCTCACACACCGATCCACTCCGCGATAGGAAAGCGGCGAAATAGTTTCAGCTCGTACCGCTCTCGGCGGACGGACAGACAGGATCGTTGTCCTGCAGGATCCTACACAGATCGCGCATGGTAGTAAACAAACTCTTTCAGTCTCACGACGATGTCAGCCTCGCTGTGTGTGCACGGTTATTTCCCCACCACCACAAGTGTTGAGAAAAGTAGGAAATTTGTTGGCCTAAAGGAGTGGATACCCTTGTAAACAGCAGGCCCACACTGCTTTCAGGATTCAGGTAAGACAAGTGGCCTAATTACAGCAGGGTAACCTGTACTGCTTAACCACTGTGCCAAAATGTGATTATGGAATAGGAGAGCTAAATATCCTGTGGGTGTTTATCTTTGGGGGAGAATCAGAAAAGACTAAGTGCGAATCCTCGGCTCAACAGACTGATTTCATACTTCAAACTTTTATCTGTTGGTCTGTGTGTGACTGGGAGCTGCAGATGTGTTGTCATTGACCTCATAGCTACAATTATGAGCTGTTGGTGCTCATATATTATTCTCAGCTCCTTTTGTCTTTGATTTCCAGCACTTGAGTTATAGTCAGACTTCAATTAAGTGAATCATGTTTCACTGTGCACTTGTTCAAAGTGAAAATATGGAAAACATTGCAAGTGAAAGTAGATTTTATTCTATTACAAATGCTGTAATGATGTAAATATGATATTACCTCCAGGAGAGGTCCCTTTGTACATCATATTAGAGCTGTGTTTCATCTCCATGGCTGTTGGTGCCTTGTGTTTATAAAATAACCTGTCTGTCCTCTGCACTGTTAAACTCAGTGCAGTTGCTGCATGTGTGAAACATGTTTGGATTATCAGTATAGGTAGAAGGTTATTGTCTTTATGGACCGACACAGCTTGTCTTGGTTTGTGTAAATTCTGGTAGAGAAGAGCTCAAATTAAAATAAGAAATCCAAGCCTAATCCACATTGTAGTTCTGCTTAGCTGAAGCCCACTTCTCTGTAGAAAACCGTGTGTATGAATCCAGTAAAAACCTGACCTGACCTGTAACAGGAAATGTGATTTTGACACACTGCACTGCACGATGAGTGGCAGTGAACTGAAGATGCACTGCAGAGTGAGTGGCCCTTTTTTTTGTTCATATTCATAATCAGAGAGTATCGGTGGTCTTGCTGACAAAATGTCTTCACATCGTCTAAACCCTGGCCTCGTCAAACCAAGGAAATCATGAAAAATAATTTGGTTTAGTTGAGCAGATGTAGTCAGCCTAAAATATAGTCAATGATAATGAATAAGAGGAAAGCATCCAAGGGAGTGAAGTTGTCATGTCACTGCAATAATATTGGCTCCACAGATTCCTAATATGACTTTTGGTTTGCAAAGGAATGTGGAAAATGGTTAATACAGCTCTAAGCCAGTGTAAGCAAAGGGAAGACAGAAGTGACGTTTTGCAAAACAGCCCACTGTCACCTTGTGAGCAAATGTTTTGTGTTTCCAGGGCTTTTTACACAACTGAAGCTAAACCTCGTCAGGTGTTAGTTAAGTCAGATCCATGGCATCAACACAAATGACCAAAACTTACTGATAGATAACATGTCTCTCACATAGTGAGTGGTTTTTGAAATCATACACACAAATCAGTATAAAAGGCTTCAGTGTTTGCCCCCCATCTTCTCCAAGCTGCACCAGCCTGCAGCCTACAACATGCAACTGGAGTGCCTCCAGCACCCGGAGCCTTGCTTCCTTGTGTTAATTCCCCTGCAACAGACCCAAAACCTCTCCCACTCTTCTCTTTTTTTTTTTTTTAAATATATTTTGGCAATTCCGTTTAGCAGCCATCACCCACTGCTCTGACTCTGTTAATTGACCTGCCCGCCACTGAAACGCAAACACCCGTTCAGTGATACTCGCAGCCTCCTTTGGTTAAAAAAAAATACAGTTTATTACTTCGTTACCCCGATAAGCCTTTTCAGTTTAGCGCACCGTTACACTCTTCGGTCGCGATCCCCCATTCCCCTTGAGCGGCTGGAGCTCGCGTTGCATGCCGGTACCTGCAGTCCTTACCCCTCCCAGCCTCTCCAGCGTCTAATCCTGGGCGTGGATAGCCGAGCACTACATCTCCCATGCTGTCACCGAGCACCCTTCTGCCCCTCTCCTCTCCTCTCTCTCTCTCTCCCACCAGACTGGAGACTGGCGATACGAAACGGACTGTCTTGACGACCCCCCCTACCCTCCCCTCCTCCTCTCTCCCTATCTCCCTCCCGCCCCCTCCCCGGACTTTTTAGAGCCGAAAACCGTCGAGATTAGTGAGCAGCCACGGACGGCAGAGGCGAAAGGCTGGACACGGCCGTATCCGAGCCGTGCCTGTTCGTCGTTCACATGCCATCTGGACGAGCGGGTTCGTAACTGTTTGTGTCATTAGACATCTTTTATCTCGCCTGCTGATTAGCCGGGGAATTATTCAATATTTCAGAGAGAGAGAGAGAGAGAAGAGAGAGTCTTTAAAGGGGGGGACGGAAAGGAGAGGAGAGGCTCGGTGGGTCCGGGGGCTCGGTGAATGCCTTTCAACACCAAAGTGGTTCAGTCAGTCCACCAAAAGGGCCGATACGAGAGACGGGAGCACTTCACATTAGGTCGGCCGGGGATAAATAACAGTAGCCTGCCTCAACATGTAAACCACCGGGAGCAGCGCGAGGGCTTCGCGGAGACTCCGCTGCGCAGGGAGCTGGAAACCTACCCGTGGTGGAGGTGGTGGTCAGTGGAGTTAAATATATTGTTTGCCCTCTTGTCGTGGCCACTCCAGCAGCACAATCCTGTGTAATAAGTTGTGCCACCCACCCCTCTGTTAGTTGTCCAGCTGGCTACTTTTTTTTCCGTATTTGCGAGTAACTCAATGCAGCCAGTTTGTGTGTTATCAGCGGGTGGAATTGATTATTTGTTTGTAAAAAAAAAACATCCACTGGCAGACAGTGTTACTTTGTCGGGTGTTCGTGGGATGATGGCCGTCAGGAGTTTTGTTTGTTTGTGCTCTCCCTTGTGTTTTCTGTGTGGCTTTGCACTGATGTTGACTTACCTTATCAGGCTGGAGATGTGACACATTGCCACATTGTGCTCCCTACGACGCAGCCACTCAACGAGGGAGGGGGGGGGGGGGTCATCTCTCCTGTCACTTGCTATGATATGCCCCAAAACATCTGTCCTTCATCCCGAAACATGTCAATCCATGCTCCTCTACGTTATTTAGACGAGGTTTGGAGAGAGGAAGACGAGGCTGCGTGTTCAGTTTGAGCCCGTGTTTTGTCTGTGGATGGAGCGATCACCTGAGAGCCGGTTGCCATTCTCTCATTATGGTGACTGCTCGCCATCTCCAGCGAGAGAGACCCGGAGCTCTCCAGAGTTTTTCCGTGCTGATATTTAAAACACAGAAAAGCACATTGTTTTCAGGGTGGCCTCAGTGCCACAGCATGCATGTGGTCTTATTGTGCACTTTTCAGATATGACATTGGGACGTGTGTCTTTTGTGCCCGTGGGCTGGTCGGTGAACTGACCGGGTTGAAGTCTACAGCAGAATAATGTGGTTTCTTCCGAGGCTGTTTTTTTATTCTCAAAAGGTAACGTCAGGCTTGACTTTTGTTTTGTCTGAGCGGTGTTGCCCACGGCGTGTGTGCGGACTACTGCACGCATTTGTTGGCCTACATCAGAGCGGATGAATTCAAATGTTGTGGCGGAGTAGACCGCGTATGATCGCAGCACAAAGACAAACTAGCTGTAAGCAACTGTTGTACGGTAATGAATGCAGACCCTCCTTGCACTGAGCTGTATCTGCATCGCTGGATCCCTTTCAGTCCGTGCTCGCAGATTCCAGCAGAGATCGGTGTGTCAGTCACATTATGTGCATCGTATTCGTTATGTTTCACTGACTCCAGGGCGAAACATTTTCCATTCTCCCAAAGCTTTGACATTTTTTTTTTTGCCGATTGTCCCTTTTGTAGTCGTCTCATTTACTTGCAGATGCGCTCACCTCTACCTACATACCAGGAGCTGTCCTGGCGTGTTTCGCTGGTGTATATGAGAGTATTTTAAATGTTTGTTTTCAGATGACTGATGACAGATATCTGTTTGCTTATTATTATTCATAATTGTGTGCCTAGTTAGCATTGTTTTGTGAAGGGAGGTAGGTTATGTGTTCATTTGTGAAAATGTCTTTTGTGTGAGTTTTCAACAGAGAAGCAATAGGTGGAATTTCACGTGTAATTGTATATAAGACTGATGAGTACTTAACACTGCATTTAACTGAGGTGGGCTGCTTTATTGTAATCACAAATAATTAACTGTCCATTGATAGATAATCCTACAAGCAACTAACAAAAACTTTTGCTCACTTCCAGTCATCCACGTTTCACCAGTGTGCATGGCTCGATCAGCACATAACACATTGAGGCTGCCGCTCTAATAAAAGATCATTTGAGCAGTCACAGCTTATTGCCTCACAGATGGATTACTGAATGGTCTACCGGGCGCAGGCCCAGGGGCCCAAGGGTCACAGGGCATAAGCAAAACTCTCTGTTTTTGTGAAGCATTTGTCATTGAAAAGTCACAGGGTTCAGTCAAAACTATGGATATTCACATTGTTTTATCCAGATGCTTTAATACTGAGTATCTGCTGATACAAAGTCTCATCTAGTATTTCTTTTTTACTATATTTTTGTTAATTTTTTCCCTAAAGCAGCTGCACTGTGCATATTTAGGCTACAGTAAGCCACATTAAAAATAGTAAGCAATTTAGCAAGTTTTCCTATAATATCTTGTATCGTATGTTATAGTGTTTTGTATGATATCTGTGGAGAGGAGTGTCAGTGTGGATCTGCTGTGGCAGGAAGGTTTGAAGAGGATTTAGACAGCCTCTCTTCATCACCAATGTGAACGAAATAGTTTCAACCAACAACATAACTTCAGAATTAAGGTTAACCTGGAAAATACCACAGAAAACACATGCAAAGCGGCTGTGAAAAAGAGGTGATTTTTAGGTATTTAGGTGATTTTTAGGTATTTAGGAATGGTGTCCTTTTACATGTCTCTGCCAGGGGCCCCGTTGGCTCATAATCCGTCCATGTTGCAGCTGATGCATTAGGTCTCATTTCACTCACTGAATATCCAATTTTTAGTAAAGATAACTGACTTTCAGGATCGATCAACACTGACAAATTAATAGTATTTCATGTGTGCAAACAAATAAAACCAAAGGGAACGACAGAACAACTACATTCTTCAGTATGCCGCACTTCTCTCTGCTACCCTTAATTGTCTCCCTGCTCTGAGGAAATTGTAACATATCGGGCCTCCAAGCCCATCTCAAAGAAGGAAGTTTTCAATTTCCCAATGATGGTTACTCTGAATACTGTTGCATAGAATAGGTCTTATTCCTTCATGAAGGATTAAATGAGAGTCTGAACAGCACTAACAGTGATCACATTAAGTGTTATTTTTCTTGTGTCTTCTGCAGCATATATTTCAAGGAAAACCCTCACCTGACTGACTCAGCTACCCCTGAGGCATGTTGTGTTAAAGAAACACCTATGCAGGTATTTGTTTTGGTTTTTTTCATTACAGTTAGATTACTAGATTAGAGCATTGTTTCCTCTTATCTAATTAACACTGGCCTCATGAACTTCTCTCATTACTCAGGTGGATCCTACACTAATGAATGTAGGGGATGGAGGCACGGTGAGCAGTGAGATCAGTGCTCCAAATAAAGCGTCTGCTAGTATGGTGGGAAATCCCCCCCAGACGCTACCCCCTGAGTTTAGAGGAGATGTTACCCTCAGTCAGCAAAACAAGACCACTCCAACAACAGACTGTAAGGCAGCAAAAGCCTTCCTGGACACTAGCAATTACAACCACAGCCCTGAGCTTTCTCCACCTCAACAGCCCAACAATGCACCAATGTCCAGCTCAGCTCTCACCAGCTCAGAGAAGAGAGCAGACAAAAGGACAGAGGCCCCTAAACTCAAGGCTGATAGTGCTGGGGTCTTCCCCACTCCTCAGCGGTCAAGTGGCATAAAAGTCAGCCGGGACGACTCACTCAATGCCTGTCACAGCAATGTGACATCCAGTAAGAAATCACACCCACAAACGCAATCTGTGCAAAGTGTTCCACCTGGGTTTCAGTGCTCCACCATGTTCAAACCAGTCCAGCCCGTTGCCTTCCTTCCTTCCACTAATTTTTCCTCTCCACTTTGTAAAATCACTCTTCCACCAGCATTGGGTCAGATTGCAGCATTGAGAGAAGCCACAGCCAGTCAGTTTCAGAAAGAAATTCAGCCTCAAAGCTCAGGTGTTGGAGGGACACCTCTCATGCGGACCTATCCCTATCCGTTCTCTGTGGGCCGGACTCCAGCTGCAGAGAAAAAAGCAGGCACATCATCGTCAAAACTTAAATCTAACCATTCATCGAGTAAGAATGCCAAATCTGTAGGAGAGCATAAATCTTTAGCTTCAGTGGTAGCTTCACCAGCTATTGCCCTACCATTGCAGCACCCGTCATTAACTTCTGCAGCACCCACCTGCTACACGTTGTCTCCCACTGCTGCCATTTGCTGTGGCTCTGCACTGGCCAGCATCACCTCTCAGAGCAGACTGCTGAACCATGTGGAGAAAGGCAACAGCATAGACAAGACAACCATGGGCTCTCTTAAAACGACACCTCCCTCTGCTTCAGAGGAACATACAGCTTGCTCAGTTGAACCAAGAGATGTACCTCTTGATTTGTCTGCTAAATCAAAACGTCCAAAATGCATAAATGACCCTCCAGTTACAATGATTGGGCCTCATAATAATGAGTCACATCAGAGAGATTTTCTGAACGCAAAGAGGACTCCTTCTACAACCTATAGCTCAGCTGTGCAATACCCTATCTTACCCAACACCCACAGAAATGGATCTCATCAAAAGCAAATAAATAAGCTTCAGAATCACCAGGTCCCCGAGCCCAAATCAACCTGGGGTAAGGGATCTTCACAAGACTCCATAAAAAACATCCCTGGAACTTATGTAGGTGTGGCTAGCCCCATACTGGCTTCTACTCTACGGGGCAAAGATGGAAAAGGGACTTTTGCAGATGAATTTCAGAGTTTTGCAAAGCAGGAGTTCATATCTATAATTGACCAGGGAGAACATCTGGCCACAGGAGGAAAGAAGCCATCCTGTCTGATGAAGGGCAACCAACATGCTCACAGCGTCAAGCATGTTAAAAACACCAGCACAGCCATAACTAAGAACTGTCCCTCTAAAGGAGCCCTAACAACTGCCCTGTCAAGCTCTGCCAACGCTCAGATCCATCAGAAATCGGGACCTGGCAAAACAGCAGTGCCATATTCTACCACCGTTGTCAATCCAGCTTGGCAACAGCCGTCTCATCTTCCCCACCAAGCCTCGTCTGTTCAGAGGAAAATCACACAGGGATCTCCAAAGAGCAAGGGCACCGCAGTTCCAGAAGGATCCAAGTTTCAGAGTACCCATCACAGCCCGTCCAAACCTGAGGATGATAAGTGGGAGAGAATGAAGTCTCCCCTGTCTAACCTTGCGTCCATCGTAAAGCAGCAAACTCTCGAAACAACAGCACTGACAGGCGAGGGTAATGCTCAAGCCTCACCTGTTGCCTCAAGAAATGCTGATGTTCTGAATGCACTCACTGGGAGCCAAGACACCCACTCTAAACATACTTCTTTTGAATACCCACCATACTGGTCTGTGGAAAAATGGGCTTGTGTGCCATCTCAAGGGGATTCAACTCAAGCAATGAAGAGACATGAGAAGGCGAACGCCACTGAGCCTTTGGAGAATAATACTGAATTAAACACCAGTCAGGGAGAACACATGGGACTTCAAGCGAAGCAAGGCTCCTCAAAGCCTGCTGGCCAGTCTCATCTCTTTGGGAGCAATGCATCAACAAACGGGAACAGGATGGAGAGCAAACTAGCCCAGGTGTTAGAGGGGGAGATATTGAAGAAAGAAAGTGGGGCGTCAGACAGTCCTCCCAGTGACAAATTAGAGGGCATGGTTGCGTCTATTCTTACAGGCCAGTGTGCGGGGGGAGGCGACAAGTTTGAGAAGAAAACAAACGGAACCAAAGAGGAGTCGCCAACCAAAGCAAAAGCTGCTGCCATCAAACAAAAGAAAACCAGCCCTAAGAAGCCAGCAAAGGAGAAGTCACCATCAAAGAAGGCTACTGGGAAGAAAAAGCAAGACACAGAAAACACTCCAACCAAAGTGTCTTGCCAAAAGAAGGTAAATTATCTGTGTGTATGGTTATAAGTCCTTTAAATGTCTAAAATATCTTTGTTTGTTTCTTATTATCTCCCATTGGTTGAATTTTAGGGAAATATTCAAGGTAGCAATCACCTTATAAGATTTAACCATTGAATTGGCCATACAGAGCTCCCTTTCATAACATTAATCTATGACTGATGATTTAACTTCCAAGAGCTTATTGTTAGTCTGTTACACGCTCTCCATCACCATGAAAGCTTTGTGATCAATAGCATCACTCTGTCCCCTGTGTATTTCAGCAGAAGAAACAATGTGCACCTGTGCTGGAGCAGAGTCTATCAGCAGGAAAACTTTCTCCGCAGAGTAAAGAGCTGATTCCAAGGGACAAGATCGGTCCCAACAAGGTTGAGCAACCAACCCGCAACAAACCAGGTATAGTCTTTGTTTCTTATTGTCCTGTGACATTTACTGCCCTGAAAAGTTTTCACAGCGCGGACAAATTTCTGATGTCTATCACAAATTTAATGATGCTTTCAGTTGTGTCAGACATGTAGCCTTTTATCGAGCTAACAGTTAGATTACTCTGCCATAAGATAAATAGCCTGCAGTCAGCCTCTGTAGTATTGTAGTTTGCGAGTTAAGCAGACAGAAAAATGTCACACATATTGTCTGGATGGCATTTTTTGATGTCTTCTATGCATAGAAGCTGGTGTGAGTATCACAGTCAAATGTGATTTTATCAGTTACAGATAGCGGCAGCAGTCCTCAGAGTGTAGAGATTCCAGTGTCTCTCAATAGCTCTACTATATCCAGTAAGGAGGCCGACGCTAGAGAGAGCTCCTTCCCAAGACTGAGGAGAGGACGACGACGAGCTGATGAGGCTCGACTCGACCTCTGGGGCTTTGCGACGCCTTCCCCTCCACCCCCACCAATGCCTCCTCCCCCAGCTTCCCTGCCACCCTCTCTGACTCCCACCCAACCCGCCCGCCGTCCGAGAGGGAGGCCTCGCTCAAACCCCCTGCCAGATCGAGTGTTTCAGGGCAAGGGCAAGACAGCCAGTGCAGAGGGTGACACGCCTGCTCATAAGAAACGCCGGCGATGTCGTAGCAGAAAGTATCAGACTGGGGAATACATCACTGAGAAAGACAAGCTGGAAGATGGAGAGCACCTCGAGGACTCTCTGAGACAGGACAGTGGAATCCCAGCAGGTACGCAGTTTCTCTCCAGAGATCAGTTAAGTTTTCAATTAACTGTTTCCAGTTTGAATCAAAAGTGCAGCTGTTAGTTACATGTATGATAAAAACAATATAAAGTTAGAGAATAAATCTTTAAAATTAGAGTGTAGCAGCTTCTTAGTATTTTTATATGAAATGAAATGTTGATTGAGTAGCTGATTGACAGAAACGATTAGTCGATTAATCAATTCGGTCATTGATAGAAATGAATGCTTTTCTCTGTTATATTATAACATTACATATATTATATTAATATTATTGTAAACTGAATATCTTTGGGTTTTGGACTGTTGTTCAGACAAAATTAGACATTTGAAGATGTCAACTTCGACCCTCGGAAATGGTGATGGACAAACATTTCTGACATTCTATAGACCAAAACATTAATCAATTAATTGTGAAAATAATTGGTAGATTAATTTGAAAATGAAACTTATTTTGCAGTTGCAGCTTTTAATAATCCAATAATTGTTTTAGTCCTTTAACCACACCAAACAGCCTCATAAATAAGCCTGAATTGTTTTGTTTTAATACCTTTATACATTAATCCTTTTTTGGCTGCTGACCAGACTAAGTGACAAAACATTTGGCTATGCTGGCTTTTGATGGGCATTTTTCATTATTTCTGACGTTTCATAGAGTAAGTGATATTATTAAAAAAATACCTGATGAATGAATCTGTACTGACAATAGTTGCAGACCTGTTCTAGTCTGGAATAATTGTGCAGCCGCCAGACAAGGTTTTCTGAACATTTTTCTACAGTTTTTCTTTAGAAATGTCTGTCCACAACAGCAGCGGCATCATTTCATGATTTAATCCACTTAGTCCACCTGAGGTGTGATTTCAGTGAGTTTTAACAATTTGGAAATAACAAAATGACCAATTTACGTGTTTTTTGTAGATTTGTTTTTCATCTTTATTACTCTCTTATAATGCATAACAAATGTGGCTGACTGACAAAGTTAAAAATCTTGGATGCTCCAAATGTTATGGGTTTATAGTAACTGGTCTTTTAGGAATGGGTGAATATAAGATAAAATACATATATAAATACTGAATTTTACATTTTGATGTTTTTGCCCTAGATATATTACCTAAATATATTGTTTTTATTAGCTTCTGACCAACAACAAAAGTGGTGAGATAAGTTATCTATGAGCTGAGTGTGTTTATAAAAAATATCTGTTTAGGAACCGACCGTAAGAAAGCTTAGCTGGGGGCTTTTATTGTTAAAACATATTGAATAGACATGGGCAAATACATTTTATGAGGAGGTACATCTTCATATAAGGTACATTGGAAAAGCATTAATAGAACGTTATGCAACAACTACAATATATATGCAGTATATGATAACTGGAAAATAAATTCAACATCTGACAAACACCAAAGACTATGAAGACAGCATATACTGTAATGCAATTTGGTGCTTATATTCCTGAGGTGCCAACTGTGTGTGAGCAAGTCCACATAAGGTACCTGTTGATGTGGATAAGACACATATCATAAGGTGTATATGTGAAGAAGTTACAGAAATGTGGCAAACCTGAACACAGGATTGCAGAAAGCAAAGACAGCAGTTACCCTGTTTCAGCAGATAAGATGGCTAAGCCAAGGGCCATTGGTTCAGGAAGTACCATGTTGTCTGATGTCGGCACCTAAAATATTTCATGCTCCACGTTTGGCTCGGCCGATGAGCAAGAGCATGAAGCTGCTCCATATCGGCATCAGCACATCATAGATAAGATTGTTTGTGTATTTTCCACTTTTTCCATCTGCTTGGTACCACTCAGCATAACCTCCAATCCAATTTGTCATTACAGATCCACAGGCGAATCAGTGTCCGAGTCCCACCGCCTCCAGTCCAGATCCTCCTCCACGGAGACCCTCGTTCACTCGCTCTGGGTCGGTCCGCTACCAGGAGAGCGAGGCATCTCCAGAGAGCAATGACAAGCCTTCAGGGAAGAGAAAGTTCAAAAGCAAGCACTTATGTGACAATGATGAGCCGAAGGTAATTCGCTTGTAAGATGCTGCTTGTAGGCTTCCAGTATATTTCAAACCATACAGAGTTGATAGGAATAAGGTACAGTGGGCCATGAATATATTAGCTTACAGTGCCCCCCTGTGGCTAGACAAATGCTATGTTTGTCACATTTATGATGGCAGCTGGTTTTATACTGCACAAGTGGAACCTATTGCTTTAACTTGGCAGTGCATTACAAGAGCTTCCGTTTCACACAGCGCTCTAATCAATAAATCTGTATTTTAGATTAAGACCAAACGCAGCTGCTTGGGCAAGCGTGGTGCCTCACTCGCCCTGGACAATGATGGTGCTGATGTAAAAAGAACAAATAGCCCCCCACCCACTCCAAAAAGTTTGCCATCGTCTCCATCCAATAAGAAAGGCTCATCAGGAAGAAGCAGCGGTTCAGAGTCTCCACCCAAAAGGCCCATTCCTCCAGAGGTTCGTCGGCTGATTGTCAATAAAAATGCCGGGGAGACCTTGCTGCAACGTGCTGCACGCTTGGGCTATCAGGTAAAATCCACCTGTTTACTTGCGTAGCATTGCTTACATGAATTTAACTCCAGTAAGCAATGGACCTCTTTGAACCATGTTAATGTGACACAGTCTATCTGCCCTACCTCTGCTCTGCAGGATGTAGTTCAGTACTGTCTTGAGAAGGACATCAGGGAGGTCAATCGGCGTGATAATGCCGGTTACACAGCTCTGCATGAGGCGTCCTCTCGAGGCTGGACTCAGATTGTCCAGATGCTGCTGAAACACGGCGCTGACGTCAACTGTAGCGCCCAGGATGGAACACGGTGAGGCTTCGTGGTAGCTCGTAGTTGAATCTATTAAAAAAATTTATTATTTCACTTGTAATTACTCTCATGGGTTGGAGCATGGAGGTTATTTCTTGACCTTCGCAAACAGCATGTGTAACAAAATAATCTCTGCTTAAAGGCCGACTTACTAGCTTTTCGGAGCCATCGGTCACATCTCACAGTCTTTGTGAGCTTGCTAAGATGTCAAGTGGTTGTAAATGGTCATATTCATATAGCAGACATTTACATTGCATTTGTTATAAATATTTTTTTAATGGAGTAATGCATATTTTAGCATCATCGTCTCCTTTTTTATAGTTTTATAAAATATTCACCCAGTAGTGCAACAGTAGTGACTCACTCACATAGTGACTCACTGACTGATGATAATACGTCCTGTTGCCTGTTTGAGCCTATTTACTTTTCCAGTCGAAGGAGTTGTAAATTGTAATTAATCACAGGAAAGTATTTGAAGGTTACTCTCGCTTTTGTTTTACTGTAGTACATTCCACATCTCTGATACTCCATATGCAACACGTTTGCAAACAGATTCAGGCGTGGTCTAGATTTGGTTTTTTGTTTGTTTCTTCTTTAGGCCCCTCCATGATGCAGTGGCGAGTGATAACCTTCCAATAGTCTGGCTGCTTCTGAACCACGGTGCAGACCCGACTCTGGCCACCTACTCTGGACACACCCCGGTCAAACTGGCACATAGCCCGAGCATGAAGACCTTCCTCACAGGTAGTTTGTCCTTTTTATCAGGCTCCTTTTAGATCCGTAGAACTAGTTTTGGAGAAATAGACACATTTCCAGAGTGTTCTTTTACTCAAGGCTAAATTCATTTCTCACATCTTCAACAAACATTTCAGACACAATAAACAACACAACACAAAGGCGATAATAAAACTAATTGAACTGAGACATGAAAGTAAATAATAAAACTTGAATTTGCCAACTTTACATCAACACATTAATAAGCCCTGTGCCCACTCCCACAACACATTCGGCACGTGAGCAAATAACAGTACAGTTTGCATGCAGCATATATGAGAAATACACTGCAGAATCTTATATCCACGCAGGGCTCCACATTAACTGTTAGATTATTTTGTTGTCTTCTAGCTGGATTTGGTTGTTAGTTAAAAATCTTTTTCAATTTTGGACAGTTAACTTAACAACAGTTTTAGCTGCTGGACTTGAGTTGAGTTTCCACACAGTTGGGACACCTTCAAGTGGTTTTCTATACGACAAGAGCAGCGCAGTAAAAGGTAAAGCTCGTCTTGATGATGTGTTTGGAGGTTTGGGTTCACACAAACTGATGCAAGCACTCAGTCACCTGCAGCTCTTCATCCAACCAGTTCACCGTGACTTTTCTTTCTTTCACCATTTCTCCCTTGCAGTGTCATCCCCTCTTTAAAAATGATCTGCTGAATTTTTATTTGCAAAAAGTTGCAGTAAAGAGGTCGAGAAGATGACTCGCCCATGACCAATATGCTCATACTATTAAATATAAATCAGTAAGTCTTGTCAGGAGATCGCTGGGGTGCCAAAACAGCTCATGCCAGTTTACATAAAGCTTTCATTGAAGATGCATTTTGTGCTTCTAATGATTTCTAAATTATTGATCATTAAGGAGGCCAATGATTAATTAAGGAAAACGCTTTAAATTTGCTTCCCTATGGTCAAACTTGTTCTTTAACTGAGCCAGACAAAGTGATTAATTACACATCTGGCTTCCTGGGAAACGTTTGCGTGACTCCCTCTTGCTTGTCATAGTGGGTCAGATTTAGATTTGTAGTTTATTTACACGTCACTGTCGATGTTGTTGACCAGTTTCCATCAGTCAGCAGCTAACACTTCACTTCTATTAGTGTTTCTTTCACGATCAACTTGGCTGCAGTATCGGTGTTTACTGGAGTGTGTTAGTCTCACTCGTTGCATCTCAGGTAAACAGAGATGAAGACTCAGTAGCTAACACGGCCACACACACTTACAGCTCCAATGTTTTCTTTATGCATTGAAAGACCACAGACAGCTGCAAAAAAAGGCCGTATCACAAAGACAAACTGTAACTTTAGTTAATTTGCTGATACTTCGGACTGATTTTTGTATCGTCTATTATTTTGTTCAGACAACTATTTTTCTTTCACAGAATATTTCACAGACCTGGAAGGCCGCAAAGAACAGGATGCCAGTTTGCCCTGGGATTTCTACAGTAGCTCCCTGTTTGGTAAGAAACCTTGGAATGGTAGCTGGATCTGTCTTTCTGTCGATCAATCCATCAGTCCATTGATCTGTTTCAGTGAAAAAGTGGTTGAAAGCTTATTCCTCCTGGCCATGAGGAAGATGAGTTGAGGCTTGTTGGAGCAATGTCCAGCTCGCTGCAGGGAAATCACTGTAGTTTGTAGGCTGGACTCGGCCGTTGGGACGTGGATGGGTGTTAGCCTTGCGTACCAGCATCAGGGTTGTGTTGTAAACAGCCACAGGGAGCCGGTTATCCAGTGGGTGGAGAACAGCATTAGAGTTGCATGGAAAAACAGAGGGAGACTAAAGAGAGAGTGGACTGCAAACTACAAACTGTAGAGACAAAGAAAATGTCGGTAATGTGTAACCATGGAAACCCTTATTTGTCTGTCCCATCGAGGACAAATATCTTTATTATTCTTTATTACAATTATTGTTTTAAAATGTTTCTTTTCCTCCTCTAACCACTCTAATCCTAAAGCTAAATAATTAAAATAATGACAATTTAATGATTTAGTCATAATGAGGAAAAGAAAGTTTCAAGCACATTCAATTATGTCTATTACTTTAGTTTATTCCTTCAGTATATCTCCACTCTGCTAATGTAAGTGTGTGTTTATCTTATACCTGTCTTTGGTTTGGTCTGCATGTCCAAGTATGCCTTTATATTACATTCTTTCCTCCCTTTTATTAACATGTTAATGGCCCTAATGCCAATCTTTTTATTGTTTGTTAATGTTGCCTTTATTTCTGCAAAAATTGTATGATTTTATAGTAATTTAATCTCACTCAGTTTATCGAGGATAATTTATCTGGCTTTAGAAGCCATTGTGCCATTAATTACTGTACAGTTTGAGAAACAGCCTCACAGACTTAAACCTTGCCCGAGCGAGATAATCCCATCCCAGAAGTGTCTGTTTCATTGTGTCCCAAGTTCTCATATCAGTAGAAGCATTGAATTATACTCAGCTTACTGTCCATCACCTTACACTTTACACCTTACACACTGGTGGACAAAAAACAGTCCACCAGTAAATAATAATCCTTCAAAACATGTGGCTTGTAAATATAGTTTTGTGTCTCTGGGTGCAATTAACTTCAAGCTGTGTCTGACATCATTAAGTTTGTCTTCCTCTAACCGATCACAGCGTCAGTCATACACGTATTATGGTTGGTGTGAATAGACTGTCCACTAGAGGGCGTCCAAACCCCGTGTATCGACGCAGCTCAGTTAGTCCGCTCCTCTCCCCCTCGCAGAGACTGACCAGGAGCCGTGCTGGGACTTCCTGCTGTCTGAGCAGAATCAGGAGCTGGAGGAGGAGCCAACAGGGAAGACTGAGCCGGACTCGGACAAAGATTACCTCCTGTTTGAGTTCTCCTCCGAGCCTCTCCTGCCCTGCTATCACGTTCAGGTGTCATTAACCCAGGGGTGAGTTCACAAAGATGAATATTGTTGGCAAGAATTAATAGAAAGTGATGGATACCTCCGCCGAGGCTGCACGAACCTCTAAATTTGTGGTAAACGTATGGCTGTTTGAATTAATGAATTGATTCTGTGCTAAATTTAGCATCTCTCTCATCTCTATTTGGATGCAGTTTCACTATGTTTCAATATTTATGTGAATTTATGTCAAGCTATGATGATGCTAGTAGATACTGATAGCTGTAACTCATGGGTATACTGCAATAGTTTCAGCGTAGTTGTATTTTCTCTGCCTCCAGTGGAAATATACTGTTGATATTTGCACCATGTCCCGTAATTTATTTAATCTTTATTTTATCAGGTAGTCTCATTGAGATTAAGATGATCTATAAGCATCTTCACCGTCACAGTTTGTTAGCACACAAATGCGCTCGTGTACATTTTAAAAGTTAGAGAACAAGTGTGGGATGATGCACATTAGATCTGCTTTTTACATATAAAAATGGAAATAGTCTGACGCTGTTTCAGTTGGTAGGTATTTACATCAGGTAGTCTGTAAAGAAGTTCAGCATTGTTTAGCATTGTTTCTACAAACACAACAGTAATAAGTAAATTAAGGCTGGATGATACACTGGAGATCAGGATGTTGTTGTCCCAGCAATTGAAGCATAATATTTAGCCTGTTTTAATTTTAATATAATGTAGCTGATACACACACATAGAAAATGCTTCTGGTGTGTTGCAGCTCCTGAACGTAACTTCTAATATGCACCTGATGTAAACCAGATTTAAAGGGTACTCCAGTGATTTAATGTGTTATACTTTTATAAAGCTGGAGGACTTGCAGGTGCGGAGGCCGAGATATCCTGACGTTTAGTCTGCAGTGTGGGTCAAGCTCCAAAAATGCTGGATTCTACAATTCCCATAATGTAACCTAACATAGCTAAAACTAATGCAGACTAATCCTCCCTTCGTCAAGGTCAATGCATCATACAGAGAGGTGTTTCTGTTATTTATCCTACTCTCATTGAAATAAATGGGGTGGACAAAATAATAGAAACACCTCTCTGCATAATGCAATACAATTCAAAAATGATCATGTTCAAGTTGAATTAACACCTCTAAAACAGTTTCAACAAAAACGGAACATTACAACCTTCATGACGGGAGGATTTATTGCAGGACTGTTGTATTAGACTGTGTTAGTTTTAGATAGGTGTACCTAATAAACTGTAAAGTTTCTTTTGCAAAAGAGATCTCGCTCTCAATGAGACTTCCTAAAAAAAGTAGTAGAAATACATAGACTTCTTTATATCCAGAAAAGTTTCTATGGGAAAAATTGGGGCCATATTTCAATGTGTGATCCTTTTAGGATACTTCCTGTTTAAAATATAGAAACCTAAAATGGCAAATCTGAAGTTTTTGTTTCTTATTCGTTACTCTAACTTATGGCTAATATCAGACACATTCGTCTCTTGCAGCTTTTGCAACTGGTTCCTCCTGACGGACGTCCTGAAGCGTCTGAAGATGTCCGCGCGGATCTTCCGAGCGCGTTACCCGCACTTGGAGGTGGTGAGTGTGTCGCGCCGTGAGCTCTGGAAGCAGGTATCGGTCAGCCAGGTGAGCTCCGCTTTGGCTTCACCCTACAGAGGCAAAAAGAAGGAGGAGGAAGACAAGGAAGAGGAAGAGGAGGGACTTATGGATCTGGTGCGATGTGTACCAGAGCTCCAGAGACTACTGGGCTCCTCCATTCACATTCTACAAGAGGACGAGGAAGAAGAGGAGGAGGAGGAGGAGGAGGAGGAGGAGACACTGACAAACACAGGGAAGCCTCGCAGCCGATAGCCTCTCTTTTACCGCACTCCTCCACCGTGCAAACTGTTGTCATTTCCAAGTGTGTGAGCCCACGTCCTTCCCTGCAAGCAGCAGCTTGAAGGAAACCTCTCCGTCCGTTGTAACGAGGGTCATGGGTTTTAACTCCAGCTACAGTAATGACTTGACACTCCACCTATAACCTTTGACCTCAGACAGAAGGTGATTAATTGATCACAAGGACCTGCACATGGGAGTGGTCGGTGCTGGAAAGCAGCTTTCAGGTTCCTATCTATAGGTATATTTGAATACATGAGAACTATTGAGCAAACCTTTTGTATTGATTATGTATGTACATGGTAGTGTATATGTATATCTTGCCATCAGGGTTAACACATTTGGTTATATAAATGTATTCTTGTGGCAAAGGACGGATTATGTTTAGGACTTTTCTTTTGTTTTGAGTTTCTTCCTTGAGGGAAAGCGATATTTTTCGATGGGAGATAATCCAAGGCTTTTATCTTGATGAACTCTTGCGGGAAGCTAAGACACTAACGTCAGGGAGGCCATTGGCCCAGATGGTTTCTCTGTCAACCTGGGAGACCTGGAGACCTGCAGATTAGAGACCAAGGCACATAATATTCAAACATAATCACCCGCCCGGATCAGAGCCTCGTTTCCATTTTCTCCTCCGTTTCATTTTTCACTTTATCATCCTTGGATGATCATTACTGGACGGACCTAATAGCTCACAATGTTTGTTTTTCCTCCACATTTCACAAAGTAAGCCCGGGCGGCGCTGCGCTGTCCAAGTCCCTGCTCGCAGTGTGAAATAATGTCTTTTTGGACTTTGAGATTGAGAGTTTGTTTACAGAACTGGACAGATAGTAGTGTTCTCCACTCCCCAGGTTGCTCTCCTCCTGAACTGATACAGAATCCTGTGGATCTCTTTCAGAGGAAAAGTAGTACCATCACTGGAGTCCAGAGCCTGCTCCTGTGTCCAAGGAGCCGAGACGCCCCCTTAACTGCAGCCACGACTGTCCCCCCACGTCCCGATATGGTGTTTCCAGATCCCAGAGTGCTTTGTGTTGCAGTGTTTTATTTACACTGTTTGTTGTGCTTAATTTAATAGTCATTAATATATTTGACCTCTTGTGTATCTGACAAGCCTATCTATGAAAAAAATGCTTTGTTATGGTTGGTGCTTCATTTTGAAATGTACTTATTAGGATCCCTTTATTCTGAGATTTTCCTCCCTCGTTCAACTACAGTATTTCAAAAAAGCTAAAGTACAGTTTTATTGTACTGGTGCTAAGACAGATTTTGTGTTGACAATCAATGATGTTTTGGTTTGAAGTCACAAACTAATAAAAGATATTTAAGATGAAGAGACTTAAGGTGTAAAGAGAAGTATAGTTTAGTTAAAGAAAACGGGATACAGCAAGACTGAAAGACTGAGCAGTGTGTGAGATCTTGAAGAGCCTTTTATTTGATTCTTTTATAAGAAATCAACAAGAATAAAGCATGATTGTGAATCATAGTTTTTATCTCTTTGTTTTGTCAATTGGATTATTATAATGATAGCTAAATTGAATGTTCCCTCAGGCGTCTTTCAAATTATCCCTTTGGTCTCAGACGTTTTACTGAATAAATGTTTTTTCGCCTCAGAGAAATAGTGCGAAGGACCATGACTGCTGATTAATCTGTGCAGTACCCGAGGCAAACCTTTTTACAGTTAAATCAAAGTGTTGGCAGTTCTGACTCGCCACTACGATGAGAAAATGCCACCAAAATTAAAATGAAATAACTAAATTGTATAATAATTAGCCTTGCAGCAATAAGTAGAATCTGCACACTGTTCTCTGCTTCCTTGTTTTTTTTTATTTACTGTTGTTGCGCAACGTTTCTATTAATCAGATCTTCAGGCACAAACAGCACTGACAAACATCACATTATATACACAATATACATATTTGTATACTTATAT